>JAWNPR010000061.1:12510000-12742500 GCA_035047405.1 Drosophila stalkeri
TTACACTTAATTGCAGTGTAATTGTGACCCTTGCTTAACCTGGTTGGAGTATTTTTTATTTTATTATTTTTTTTTTTTGTTCTAATAGAAATGTTAACAGCATCGCACATTGGCCGCGCTGTTAACATTTCACTTAACATTTTTTGGCGCGCATTGCGTTTTCATTTTTTGGCTACCGTTTTTTTTTTAGCTCCCTCTCTCACCCGCCATCTCTCTCTCTCTCTCTCTCTCTCTCTCTCTTTTTGACGAGCTATTTTGGGCTGGCTCCTTTGAAGTGGCTGCGCCGGCACATGCAAAAATATTAAATGAAACTCGCCGTGCAGCCCATCAAAAAAAAAAAAAAAAAAAAAAAATACGTACCCAAAAAATTGAAAAAAAAAAAAAACGCTAAAAGGGTGCTCAATACTAAAGCCTTTTTTGCCATAAGCTGACCACACACACAGAGACTGGACAGAGAGAGAGAGGGAGGGAGAAAGAGAGGGAGAGAGGGAGGGAGAGAGTTAGTAGAAGAGCTGGAAAGCATTTGAAGTGTGCCCATAGAACTTTACAACTTCTCTCTGTGTGCATGCCTGTGTGTGAAAAAACCCCCAAAAAAAAGATATATATATATATATATATATATATATAGATATATATTTATATATATATATAAAGTAAAACACGAGCAAAGCCACCCGCATTTTAGTTAATTAACTCATTTGGTTGGCAACTGCTTGCTAAGCCGCTCGAACTGGGCCACAAAAGGCCGAGCACACAGTTGCAGCATCCTGCTCCTGCTCCTGCTCCCAGCTCCTGCTCCCAGCTCCTGCTCCCAGCTCCTGCTCCCAGCTCCTGCTCCCAGCTCCTGCTCCCCACTCCCGGCTCCTGCTGGCCGCGCCAGTTCCATTTACCGTCTCCTGCTTCACATTAATTGATTCGCTCTGAGCATTTGGCCAGCTAGTTTTTGCTGGACGGTACAACAAGTGTCGCATTTCTCACGGGGATTGCATTTCAAAGACAACAACAACCTGAGCACAGTTTGGGCAGCGCACAGTTGGGCAGCCACTGATTGATTTGCGCAACAAAAAGTCAACAAAAAGTGAAAACGAAAAGAAACATGATTTTCTTTTTGTTTTATTTCGTTTCGTTTCGTTTGTTGCTTTCTTTTTTTTCTGTGGCTAGCATCGAGCGCCTGGCATTATGAAAACAATTTTCAAGCTTAAGCAGCTCAGCGCCAACAACAACAACAACGAGAACAACAACAACGAGAACAACAACGAGAACATACAGACATTCGCCACGAAACAGTTAGCATGAAAAATCATTGCCCCAGCCGCGTTGCCCCCCTTCAGCTCCAAGAGCTAGCGCGCGCTTTTGAAGGCTGTCTGGCATTTTAAGTCCTCGGCAAGGACAAAACTGCAGCTTCCTCGCAATGCCGCTGACCCCCCCCCCCCCCCCGCATTACCTCCCAGCTCCCTAGATACCCAACAGCTCCCCTCCATCCCCCACCTTAACCACTCCATTTGCCTGTCGCTTGTCTGTTGTTTGTACTTAAGAGCTTTTAAATATCATAAATATATATCTATGCGACGAGTCGAGCTCGAGACCGAGACTACGCCACACCCACACCCACACCGCCCCCCCAAAGCTGTTTGGTTGGCCCTGCGGCTCCTGCTAACGTTACATTTGGCTGCGGGTTTCGGTATTTGGTTTGAGTTTCGTTTTGGGTTTGGGTTTGGGTTTGGGTTTAGGTTCGTTTGCTGATGATGTTGACAAATATGCCTCGAGGGCCATTCATCTACAAGAAAAAAGATAAACACAGCAGCAACAACAGCAACAACAGCAATAGCAGCAACAACAATAAATAAATAAAGACAGCAAATTCCTGCGGCTCGACGAGTCAGGTCTCTTGTCATTTGGCTGCATTTTAAACCAATGGACAAACTGCCAAGTTTAGCTAACTCTTCAAGGCAACAACCTAGATTTCGTCTAGCCGAAATTAGCCAAACTTGTAAATAATTTAATGCAACACAATGTATTAGGCAAGAAAACATGAACTTTAAAGCAATTAGAGTCCTTTTTTTTTATCGACTTAGGTTAATATTTTTTTTCATGCAGATCTTCGTCTGCTGCTTGCTCGAGTCTCACGTTTATTCTACAATTCCAATTGCACAAGTTTTCGTTTTCAAGAATTTCATCTTGTGGAGTTATCTTGCTTCCTCAATTGAAACCCGATCGAGCTTTGAGACATCTCATCAAGTGCCTTAAACCGCAATATTATCTACTTTCCATGGAGCACGTTGTCCTTTGTCCTGACCCAAGCGCCACAGAAAAGTTGTGCTGTGTCGAAAAGGACTTTGCCTAATCGTCCACAGCAACTGCATTGCAATTCAGTCTTAACCCGACCCTTATAACGACTTCCTGCTTAAGTGGCAGGAGGCAGGAGGCCTCCTCATCGATTTGAGGCAAAAACTGCTATAAGAACTGTAAAGGCTTACGGCGTAACGTAGTGTTTTTTTTTTCTTGTTGGCAATAGAGCGAACGATATGCCCATCGACTAATTTCCAAAGTTCTTTATTGCCTGCAACGCCCTGCCTGGCTGGCAGCACCCGCCGTCTCCTGCTCATCGGCTTCCGGTATTTATACAAATAAAATTGCACAAAACTCAAAAACCAAAACAAGTACAAATCAACAGAAAATCGAAGCCAAAGTGCCCCAAAAAGTCATTGCCATCTGAAGGCGTAGGAAAAGTCGTCGTAGTCCTGGTGCTTTTACAACAGCCAAGGCGAGGACACTGCACCGGACCTGACTAAGCTATGGGAGCCAGGTTTGGGTTTGGCTACGGCTCTGGCTCTATTCGAGCTCTGGCTATGGGATAGGGGGGGGGGGCGCTGGTTGGGGCTCTGGGTCCTGGGCCCAGACTAATTTGCCAAAAAAGTTTGCACCGCATATTTTTGTAACCTTCTTTTTTTTTTGTTTTTATTTGTCGCTGCTGTTGCTGCTGTTGTTGTTTTAATTTCTCATTTGGCATTTGATTTCAAGCAAGCCATCGTCGTCGTCGTCGTCGTCTGGCTTCCCCCTTCTGGCGAAGGTCAACACTAATAGCACTAAAAATTCCAAGTTGGCTTATCGATACCAACGATAAACTATAAATTTGTCGGCTGTTGCTGCTGTTGTTGCTAATGCGAATTGCGGGCATTGGCAGAGTGGGTCCAGAGCAATTCGTTTTTGCCTTTTTTTTGCTAAGCCTTTTTTGGTTGGCTGTGCAAAAGTTTGGCAACGTATTAATTTGGCTAAATTTAACCCGTAATGACTTTAAAAGTAAAATTAATGAGGGTCGATAGTTGCCTTTTGGCAACGACAAACATATGCGGCTAAACAACTATGGAGGGGGGCAGACAAAGCTCTTCCTTACTTTAAACTAACTCTCTTTATTTCTCACACTCACTCACTCTCTCTCTCTCTCTCTCTCTCACTGTCTGTCTCTTTCATTTGCAGCGCGCTACTTTAGCCGAGAAGGAAGTGAACACACTCAAGGAGCAACTATCCACAGGCACGCCCGGCAGCAACAGCGACAGTAACAGCGAGAACAACAACACAACCGAATCAGCACTAGCAACAGCAACAGCAACAGCAGCAGCAGCAGCAGCAGCAGCAGCAACAGCAACTACATTGGCCAGCGGCGAAGAGGAAGCCACTGGCAATAGCGAAAGCGAGAGCGACAAACTGTTGAATAGCTCGATTGTTGCAGCGGCCATAACGCTGCAACAGAACGGCGGCAATCTGCTGGCCAATACAAATACACCGTCGCCATCGCCGCCGTTGCTCAGCGCCGAGCAGCAGCAACAGTTGCAGAGCAGCCTGCAAAACGGCGTCGGTGTCGGTGTCGGCGGCGCTTGCTTGAATCCCAAGCTATTTTTCAATCACGCCCAGCAAATGATGATGGAAGCGGCAGCGGCTGCTGCAGCAGCGGCTCGAGCAGCAGCAGCGGCAGCCCAACAGCAACAGCAGCAGCAACAGCAATCGCCAATGCATTCACCAATTGCGGCAACTGCAATCAGCACAACAACAACAACAACAACAACAGCAACGGCGACAGCAACAGCAACAGCAGCAGCGGCAGCAGCAGCAGCCGCAGCAGCAGCAGCAGCAGCAGCAGCCACACAACAGCAATCAGCAAGAGATATTGCTGAACCAATTGCCAGCAGCAATTGCAATGATGACGATGAGGATGATGATGAAGAGAATGCATCGATGCAATCGAATGTGGCTCATGCCGATGGTGATCTAGACGATGATGATATGGAGTTGGAGCCAGAGCATGTTGCTGATACGGGCAGCATTGCTGTTGTGGAGCCAAGAACTGAACAAGTTGTCGATGCGAATGCAAACAATGAACAACATAATGCTGTTGATAATGATGATAATGATGATGATGATAATGATGATGATGATGATGAGGATGTTGCACGAGATGTTGATGCCGATGTGCCGGCTGAGGATGAGCAGCAGAATGAGCTAGAAGCTAGTTTAAATGTTAACAACAACAACAACAACAACAGCAATGCCGATAGCTGTAGTCGAAAGAACAACAACAACAACAGTGAAACGCAACATGTTGCACTGCGTGATAATAATGTAAATGAGCAACATGTGGCACTTAGCGTCGTGGATGACGATTGCACCAACAATAATACTAACAACAACAATAATAATAACAACAACAACAACAACAACAATAATAACAACAATAATAACAACAGCAATGAGAAGCGCAAAAAGCGCAATGCCAGCAACAACAACAACAACAACAACAACAACAATCAGCCCGCTGTACTATTAGCTGCCAAAGACAAAGAGGTAAGTCAGCTTTAAATACACTCTCAAAAGAAATTCCTTAAGCTAATTTAATAAACTGTCTGTCCGTCTGTCTGTCCGTCTGTCTGTCCGTCTGTCCGTCCGTCTGTCTGTGGCTTGGCCCAGCCACGAGTCGCGCCAATTGCCCCGGCGCAATGAAATGTAAAACCGTTAAGATTAGACAAATGTTGCCAGCCGACCAGCATGAAAAAAAAAAAAATTAAAAAAAAAAAATACGGAGGAGTTAAATGGCAACCCTAAAAGCTAAACTGAGAAAGAAAGAGAAAAAAAACACACAAACACACACAAAAATTCCAACCGCAGACGACGACGCACAACTGACCGAGCACCCCTCTATGCCCCTTTGCCCCCTTGCGCCTTGCGCCTTTTCGCATTTTTCGCCTTGATGCCAGCCCCAGTTCCCTGGGCTGTCCGCACGCACAATTGAGAAAACACTTGCATAAGTAAACAAAACACCCACAGTGCCACGCCCACCCACAGCACACAACAGCACAGCCCAGCACAGCCCTGCCAGGCAGCTAGCCAGTTTAGCGCACTTTTCTTGTAATTTTCTAGCCAAACACAAGTGCAAAAAAAAAAAAAAAGAATGAAAACAGAAGGAAATACAAGGCAAACAAATGAGCGTCACAACAGCGAAAAAAAAAAAGTCGAAAAAAATATAAATAAAAGGACTTTTGACTTCTTTACACGACGCACAAAAAGCAGAGAGAGAGAAAGGTAGAGAGAGAGCGAGCGAGAGAGAGTACAAAAATATGCAAGGGATTTGACTCGAAAGCCACGAGAAAATTTACCAAAACAAAAAATAAAGCGCTAAAAAAAATTGTATATTTTTTTTTTGTTTTTTTGTTTGGTTTTTCTTTTTTGCATAGAAAAAGTTCAAATGAAACTTTGCGCAAGACACTTTGATTGGATGGGAGTTGAACTGCAGACAACGGACTCTCTCTCTCCCTCTCTCTCTCTCTCTCTATATAGACTGGCTGAGCTAAGGGTTGGGTAGTTGGCTGTAAAGTGATATCATTAAAATATTGACATGACAATTTTAACGCCTACAATTTGCTAGCCCTTGCCGCCTTTGTTTTGTTTACACTTGCTAGCTTCTTCCGTTGTCCTTAAAGGCAGGACGTTGATATAGCCATTGATATAGTCGCCCAATGAAGTGTTTTTGTTTTTTTTGTGCTTTTTTTTATGGCATCGGGTTTCAGCTTGAGAACGGTTCTCAAGCGACTTTTGTTATATTTATATGGCATTCTTGTTGACATCCTTGTTGCTTCTGAGAGTTCTGATGGGCAATTCGCTTGCATATCCTTTAAGGATATAATGTAAAGAGAGGATAGAGAGAAAATTTAAGATTTGTGCTTAGATCTGTAGCTTTATACATATATCTATCATGCTGTCTCTCTCTATCTCCCTTTCTCTCTCAGTATCTCTCTATTTGTAACTCTCTCTATCTCCCCCTCTCTCTTTGTCTCCTCTCTCTCTCTCTCTCTCTGTATCTCTCTCTGTCTCTCTTCCTATAGAGGAATAGCCTCTCTTCCTGTATCTTTATCTCTATATCTCTCTATATATCTATATCTCTGTCTCTCTCTCTTGGTCTCTCTCTCTCTATCTCTCTCTCTATCTCTCTCTTTCTCTTTGTCACTCTCACACTATCTCTCTTTGTCTCTCTCTCTATATCTCTCTCTTTATATCTCTGTCTCTCTATCTCTCTCTCTCTCTTTGTCTCTCTCACTATCTCTATCTTTCTCTCTTTCTCTTATTTCTCTTTCTCCCTCTCTCTCTCACTATCTCTCTTTATCTCTCTCTCTCTCTCTACCTCTCTCTCTATCTCTATCTCTTCTTCTTTTCCCCTTTCTCTACCTCTCTGCCCGTCTCCCATTTTCCCTTATCTTGCCCACTCTCATTTCTCATGCTGCATCTACTCTCATCCCTTTCATCTTTGTGCAATTTCTTTAATGCAAGACGTGTTGGTCCTGACACTCGAGCCTGCATTGTGGCCACATTGAATGATTGCTTATTGCCAGCAAAATCCCTTCCAGCTCCAACCGCCACAACGCGCTGCAAGTGCTTGCAAGGTGTAATCAGGTGAGGGTGGGATAAGGGATGAGGGATGAGGGGTGAGGGTAGCTGGTTGCATTTAAGCATCAATCATTATCATTTGCCATTAAGTGCAGCAGCAGCAGCAGCATCTTGGCAGCCATCGAGGACATCTTTTGCAGCTTTCGCTAACTGCCATTAGCAACCCCTAGGTGTCGCTGCAGTGCGCTAAATGACAAAGCAAAACCGCAATCGCCCCTCAATGCATTTCTTTAATGTGTTATCACTTCACTTAACACACAGCAGACACAATCTCTTAGTCCTCACACTCTCTCTCTCTCTCTCTCTCTACTGCTCTCTCTCTCTCTCTCTGTCTCTTTCTCTACCTCTCGCATTTGTTTACCTGCCACTTATGGCTAGGCTTTTGCTTATGTTTTCTTTTCGTTTTATTTGAAATCCATTAAATATGCTATTTTCGCCGAGTTTTTGTGCAGCTCATTAGTTTGATTACAAGCGCCCCCTGGCGGCACACACACACACACACATACGCATGACTCCAGAGACAGAGCCCAGGCGCACAGCTGTAATAAATGCACTCGCCTGACAACTAAATCACTTACGTGTGCGCCCAAAGATTCAGATTTATCTGTTACACATGTTCATAAATATGCGACAATATTTTTTAGACGCCGCCACAGGCACACACAAAAAAAAAATAGAAGAAAAATAGAAGAAAAATATATACCAAAAAAATATGGTAAAAGCATAAAAGCCGGAAGCGATCGACTATGAGATATCCTGTAATAGCACAAGAGAAAAAAAATAAACTCTAAAACTCTGCTAAAAGTAAAAATATTTGCCTATCGATCGTTGTCTCTTTTTATATAGATATTTCATTAAATTTGCCTGCTCAAAATGCTCAAGGAAGTGTATATACCCCATCACTCGCGCTTGGCACTGAGCATATTATGATCGACAGTTGTGCAAAAATTATGTTAAATGGAATTGCAACAGTTGTTTGTTGTTAGACTCTGTCTTGTTGGCTCTGATCTGCTCTATGTTCTATCTTTCACTGCGTAGCACCTCTCTGCTCTCCCCCCCTCTCTCTCGCTCTCTCTGTATCTATCTCTCTCTGCCATTTGTTTGTTTGTTTGTGTTGGCGCGGCGCGTGTTTATTTTTTCGCAGAAGTGCATTTTTATAGACAAAGTGCATGAAGAGCGCATAAAAATAGCAGCGGGCCAACCATGGGTTAAACAACAACGAAAATATTTTATAAAAAAATAGCAAATAGAAAAAAATATATATATATTTATATATGTATGATAATATATGCTTGTGCGATAAAAATTGCCAGCATATTAGCAGCCGAACAAAGTGCCAAAAACCACAAACAATAAAACACAAAACACTTCCGTTTTGATTTAACAAACTATATGCATAGAGCATATCTATATGTGCCACAGATATATATATATATATATATATATATATATATATATATATATTATATAATTGAGTCAAAAAGAAATGACACGTTCGCTTTTTAGATTATTGTTATTTTTTCTTGCTTATTTTTTCTCTTTATCAGAAAACAAACAAGAAAAAAGTATTTGAATAATAATTTATATAGAACATACCAAATGTTGTTTATAAAAAATATAAAACACAAAGATATACATTTTTGTTGAATCAAAAAATTTAATACTTATATGAAATTTATTTATATATATATTTATATGAATTTTATATATATACATATATATTTTTTTATATTTTTTTTTTTAGTTTCATTGAAACTTAAACCTAAATAATTTAGGCATTTTATTAAAGGTCTTTATAGATTATACATATATATGCGTTTGTGGTTTGTTGATCGCTGTGGTTTTTTATAATTTGTTGAAAAAAAAATATATAAAATTTATATATATACCTAACTATATATATATATATATATATAGTGTCTGAAAAAAAATATTGTTTATCGACTGCAACATATTTGTTTAATGTGTTTTTATATAAAATAAGAAACGACAACAGCTAAAATCTGTGCTCAACTAAATACAAAAAAAAAATTATAATAATAATAATAATATATATTATTTTTTGTTATATTTATTTTGTCACCAACGAAGCCGAAATCAATTTTTTTATTTTATGACTTTTGCGGTTTGTCGTTTAGTTGTTGTTGCTGTAAATATTTTTCCCGACACTTGTCGAGTTTCAAGCAAAAAAAAAAAAAAAACAGTAAAAAATAAACAAAGACAAATTCATATAGTTAGGAGTTATCAGCAATAGTATGGGAATAAATAAATTATATTGTCGGCCAGACCGCAGTCAAGAGAGAAAGAGAGAGATATGCATGTAAGCAACGAAATTCAATTGATTATAATGTGATTCAACAGAGTTTAGGTACTTTTTTTTTTTTTTTGTAATATTTATTATAACCTTGGGGGCAGAGATAAACACTCAAATTCAATTCATATACGAAATTCAAACATTTCTGCTGCTATCAATCAGCTCCCGCATTGGACTTGGACTTGGAACTGCTCGAACTAACTCGATTGACCAGCATAATGCGCACTGAGCACATAAATAAATAAATATATATATATATATATATATACACATGTATACATATACATTATATATAGATAATCATAATAATTTTCATGCACAAATTCGATTTGTGCTTATCATCGCGTGACGCTACTGGAAACTGTGAAACTGTGAAACTGGGAAATTGGGAAATTGGGAAACTGTATGAACACCGATTGTCGGGGGTGAGCCTCGATGATGTGAGCTATCAAAAATTATATTACTTGATTTGACGGATGACTTTTCAACTAATTAGAATTTAAGTTTATCTCTCTAGCTGTCTCTTTCTGTGTGTGCGTCTCGATTGAAGAGCCCGCAGCTAGTTCAAATTTGTATATTCTGACGCACTTGGGCAAAATATGTTGAAATACCCAAAACGTCATGATTACTATATGCTTTTTTTTTTTTAATAATATTAACTGTTTCATATACTATATATGTATACATCAATAGGTCGTTATTTAAATATAAATATTTGTGCACGCGCTTTGTCTCTCTAGGAATGTATGTGTTGATGTGCTTTGTCTGTAACACAAATGTGAAAAGAACAAAAAAAAAAACATGAACTTTCTATATAACGAAGTTGGCTAAAATGAAACCGAATTAATAGTCCCAGATCGAGCGCAACTGTGCAAACAACTGATCGATAAACGCTTGCTAATCTAACAAGAGAAGCCAGAGAAGTCGGGGCCGTAACGTCACTGATCTATGCCCAGATACAGTATACAGCACACACACACACACACACACACACACACACACGTTTGCATAGGCGTGGCAATCATCAATAATAATATTATTAATATTAATATTAAGTACAACTGGCAGCAACGGAGGAGACACAACCGAAATATATTTGATTAGGCAGTGTCAAGGCAGCTCTCGATTCGAATTATTATTGTATTATTGTTGTTATTTTCTATTTGATTTGTATTAATAATATTCATCATAATTTATAATACATAATCACCTCACACACACACACACACACACATTATGATTGCTTTGAATGATTTTGAGTTTTTCGTGTGTTTGGGCTCTTTATAAATTATTGACGATTATTCAAATTTAGTATGATTTTTTTCAATTAAAGCTTAAGTTGAGCAATTTCTCTAGCAATACGTTTTTCATTTTTATTAAATATTAAGTATCTATATATATGAGTGTACATATAGAGCATGGAAATTTATCAGTTAACGCGGGTAAGCATTTATTAGTCGTATAACTTGTTTAATTCAATTTTAGTAGAATTCTTAAGAATATTGCAAATTTGAAGCGCATTAAAGCTCTAGAAAATTCCACACGAAAATGTGCTGAAATGGGTATGTAGTGGAAAGCTGCTGAAAGCTGCAGGTAGCTGCTGCAAGCTGCTGAAAGCTCTTATGAAAAGCTGCTTAAATATATGAAAATATTGTTGGACTCTTTGAGCCAAAATGTAATCTATTATGAGAATGAAAAGCTGCTTAAATATGCCTAAGAGAAAAATATTTTTGGAATCTTTAGACCAAAATGTGATCTTATATATATGCTAAAGCTCTCATGAAAAGCTGCTTAAATATGTTTGATGCTCTTTAAGTCCAAACGTGATCTATATATATATATATATATATATATATATATATATATATATATATATATATATAGTCAGCTATTCATCTAGTCTCTCGTTTGATTGATAGGCCATGTTGCTGCTGTTGCTGCTGTTGCTGTTGTTGCCTATGCAGCTGGCTATTGCTGTCAAAGCAAAGCAGCAAGCTGACAAACTTTATTTATTATAAATTTCAATTCAACGCAAGATTTGATTTTATTTTTATTTTTATTTCATTTTATTTTGTAGCTCTTGCCGTTTGGCTATCGCGACAGTAGCAGTCAGTAAGCAACAAACACAATTGCAATTATTCAATTCAAATCAATCAGCAACAAATCGCACACCCACACACTGAGTGAAAGAGAGAGATAGGGATACACACACACACACACACACACACACACACACACACATATTGCTAGAGACATTGAGCTTAGTTTAGAGCTGGCTGCAATGATTTAAGTTGTTGCTGTTTGCTGTCGTTATCGTTGCCGCTGTTGCTGTTGTTGGTTTAGCTGCTGATTAAAGTAAAAAAAAAAAACAGTCATTATCATGCGCAAGTGCACACACACACACACACACGCACACACACATATGTTGTCCATTGGGCTTTGTTGCTGTCGCTGCTGCTGCTGCTGCTGTTGTTGCTGCTGTCGTCGCTTCGCTTCGTTCGACCAATTGCGGATAAATTCAATTTATTTATCACATATGGATTTTGATCAGAGGCGCACGCCTTCCCCACCCCACCCCCACAGTCAACACATGCATGCGTGAGCGAGCTGGCATCAGTGCGGCCCAGTCGTGTCTCTCTATCCATCTCACTCGCACACGCGCTTGTCTATTGTCTGGACACATTGACTGATTGTTGATTGCTTACAGTAAATTTGTTTTTTCTCTCCCTCTCTCTCTCTCTCTGTTTCTTTTTCTGTTTTTTTTTTTTTTTTTTAAGTATATGTCGGGGCATATATAGTCGCCATATAGCTATAGTTTAGTAGCTGCTGTTCGTTTGTATGTTAAATGGCGATTTTGATTTTTTTAAATTGATTATTTCCTTATTTTCGTGTACCAGTTGTTGCTGTTGTTGCTGCTGTTGTTGCTGCTGTTGCTGCTGTTGTTGTTGTTGGCGTGCGCTAGTTTGCTTCGGTTCGGTTTGCTTTTGTTTTGATTGTTTGCCATGTGATTTACATGCAATTTGTGTGCTGATTTGTGTCATCAGCAATTGGTTGTTGTCTTTGCTAATACAATTCTCTAAACTCAATGCGAACTGACAAAAAAAAACAAAAAAACAAAATGTGTGTGCGTGTGTGTGTGTGTGTGTGTGTGTGTGTGTGTAATGGAGCTCACATTCACGGCTCGTTGATTTCGGCAATTGCAATTGACTTTCACTCAGCTCTCTCAGCAAAAAAACTAGAATTCCAATAATAGAAATATCTGTTTATCTCTCTCTTTCACTCCCACTCTCTCTCTCTCTCTCTCACACACACTCTCTTCACCTTAAGCTTTGCTGACAAGCATAAGTAACATAACATTTCACTTTACTTCACTTTACTTCACTTTACTTTTTTTGTCTTAACTTGGCTTTGGCATGACTTGGCCAAATGTAGGCAGTGTATTGAGTTGGCAGCGCCGCAAACTCATTTGGCTGCTTAAATATCCATTTGGCACTTCATAAATTGCCATAGGCTGCAATTGGGTTTTGTCTAATTGGAGGCCATTAAATTTGTGGCAACTCGGCCAACAGATTTGACAACGCTAAAACGGCAGCGCCTAATTTATGGCTAACAAATAAGTTGGCAACTTTGCAGCCAACTTGTCAACCAATTTTTTTTCTTTCTGCTTTCCTCTCTCTCTCTCTCTCTCTCTCTCTAAATTTTTTTTGTGTTTTTTTTTTTTTTACCCGCCTTCGTCTGGCTTGTGGGTGATATGAATAATTACACAACACTGGCCCAAAACTTGTGACCATCAATTTGAACGAACGCCTTGTCAGCTGGCCAAGCACACACACACACACACACAGAGAAAGAGAGAGAGAGAGAGAGTGAAAAGAGCTGAGATGTCGTTAGACATGTAAAATTGTCAATTTCAATATTTGCATCCTGTCCAAGAAATGTGTGTGGCTAATAGAGCTAGTCTAGCAGCAACTTAGCTGCAGAGAGCTTAAAAAATTAAAAAATAAAATAAATAAAAATAAAAAAATTTTTTTTTTAATTTAAAAACAATTTTTAAAAAATTTAAAAAAATATATTATTATTTTTAAGAAATTTTCCGCAAAAAAAAAAAAACTTTCCTTCAAAAATATAAACATTTTACAGGGTATTTGTTAGCCGTTGCCTTTGCCCTGTTGGCAATTCAAGTCAATTACAAGCTTGAACGGAAATTCAAGATTTTAATTAGAGAAAACGAAGACAATTTTTGCCTGTCAATAAATCAAATTGCATTAATTAATTTAGCATTAAATTGAGAAAATGCTCGCTGCGCATGTTGTTGCCACATGCAACAGCAGCAGCAACAACATGCTGCAAGCTCGGCTCCCACGGAATGTGGCAAATCATCAAATTGCTTAGCAAAAAAGAAAAAAAAAAAAAGAAAAACCAAAGCTCGCAGTAAATGATTAAACAATTAATTAAACATGCATTATAATTTATGGCCCAGCTCGAGCTTGGCTAACTGCAATCAGCAAAAGTTTTTGCTGTTGTTGCAGCTGTTGCTGTTGCTGTTGCTGTTGCACATTTGTCTGATTAGCTCTGCGATTCTTTCGAATTTTTTTTTTTCGCTGTTTGACGACCTTCTGTGCGACACGTTTAAAGAGATGCAAACGTATGATAAGTGCTAATCGCTACGATTTTTTATAGCATGATCAAATTTCTTGTGTGTGTGTGTGTGACAGGGAAATGGATGAATATGGAACACATTAAGCGAAAGAAGAAGAAGAAGAGTAGACGAAAAAAAATAAGTTAAAATGGAAAACCGCACGCAATTACATAGACAATTGATTTCTAATTAAAAGCCAGCCTCCTGCTGCTGCTGCTGCTCCTCCTCCTGCTGCTGCTTCTGCTGCTGCTCCAGCCCGTTGGCAATTTGATGAAATGCGTAGCATATAAAATGCGAATGGAAATGAAAATGGAAATAATTATTGACGCCATGCATTTAAGCTACGGCATGCCCATCAAAAGCAGGCCACACTGTACCCCACACGGCCCACTGCCCTCGCGCTCTTTCAATCCAAACAGCTTTTGGACAATTAAAAAAGGCTAAGCGTTAAAATCGTTCATTTTCGGCCAGCAAACTGCAATTGGGGCGTCTCTATGAATGTGTGTGTGTGTGTGTGTGTGAGAGAGAGAGAGGGTTGCAGGGGGGTGCTTGCTGGGTAGACTCTGCTTTAGCTTTAATTAGTTTGCTATGCTGTCGCTTCAATTTTGACGCAGAAAAAAAAAAAACCGCGACGTCTTCACCGTCTAGAGCCTCGTCTGCCACGGCATTCACATCTTCATGTTGGTCCACGCCGTCATCTTCTTCATCATCCGCATCGTCAACGCAAATTACGCGTCGTCAAAATAATTGCCGTGGGTCGCTCAAATGCGACCAGACCCAGCCCCATCAGCCCAGCACCGCCCAGCACAGCCCAAAGCAGCGCAGCTAGCCAGCTAGCTAGTTGGTCAGTTCTTACCCACTGTCGCACAGTGGTATGCAGACACTAAAAAAACTACTCAAAGGCAGCTAAGCTGAAATACCAAACTATTTTCAAATTTATCTAACTGAATATCTTTATATATATCAAGTATTTTACTTTGACCTAAACTTCAAGAACTTATAAGAATATATTTTATATTTCAATTTCAATTTCAATTTATTTCACCCTTTGTTGTAACTACAACTATTTTATAATAATTTAAGAATTTAGACTAAGCACTAAGGCCTTTTCTACATGGACATTTATTAAAAATGTATATTTTATATTATTTTTAAAATAATCCTTTTGCTTTAACATATATTTAATATCTTAAAAGTCTTTCATAAATAAATTAAACTGCTAAAAAACTTTGCCTTTCTGGCCCACTGTGCGGCCTGTCCATAATCAGAAAGCCAAGCAGACGGGCAATTAAAATAAGCTATCTACATACATACATACATACATACATACATACATACATATATATATATACATACATACAAATATATCTTCGTTTTGACATAGTTAATAGTCGCCCAGCACTCTGGCCAGCTATTGGTATATCCGTTTGGGCCATGACTGTTTTTTATGCACAATCCCCCAGCCCCAAATGCCAGTCCATTTGGCCAGCAATTGGCATTACAATTTCTCGTTAATAGAAAATGAAATTGTCATCAAATGAAGATTGAGCTTAGCCGCAGACGCAGTGCCTGCAGCAAATCCAATTAGAACCTGACGCGCAAATCAAATTAGAATTCAACTGCACAACTGTCTCGTTTCCACTCTCTCCCACTCTCCCCACTCTCCCACTCTCTCTCTCTCTCTCTCTCTCTCTGTTGAGTTCTGCTGCTAAGTGTATCATTTCGTCGGCATTTCACTTTGTCGGCAATCTTCAGAGACGGCACAAATCAATAAAAAAAAAAAAAAAAATAACAGAAAACAAATTGATGAATTGATATTTTATAATCGCAAAATATATTTGCTTAAGATTTGCAAAAAAAAATGAAATAAAAATATATATATATATATAATGCAGCTGTGCAGCGAACTGATTGCCGGAAGTGCAAGCAAATGCTTTGGGAAGTTTAGCTCTGCTCAGCTTAGCTCGACTCGACTTGGCTCGACTTGGCTCAATTATCAATGCGCATACGTCACGTGGCACGACTTTAAGTAGCCTTTGCATGTGCCACAAAAATAAACACAAATGAAACACACATTGCCGATATATGTGAAGAGTCGCTCTCTCTCTCTGCCTCACTCTCCCTTACTCTCTCTCTCTCTCTCCTGCTGCTGCCAGGAACAACAGCTAGAGGAAGGAAGTTGAAGCCATTAGAAAATGCCAACGAGTTGGCCCGTCCACGGCACAAACAAAGCACAGCCAGCATGTGAACAGGACTCGACGGCCAGCAAGTCCTTAACGTTAAGCGAGCTGATATTAAGGTGTTTGTGGCGTTCTCTCCTTTTTTTTTTTTGTTTGTTCCGCCTCTGTCCCTGCCACGGCCACGACTTCGGTCTCTGCCTCGGCCTCTGCCGGCATATTCATATTTTTATATCTATTGGCGAAAAAAAAAAAAGAGGAGGAAACAAATGTACAAGGACGAGCTAGAGGATATGATGATGATGCCTTACGAATGTTTGCTAGAAGAGATGTTGATTGGCATTGCGTTTGAGCCAGGGCCTGGGCGGCTCTGGTTTGCCTGGATAGGGCTGCGAGTGCGGTCTGTTGGCCGTTGTCTGCTTTACTCATATTGATGATGCGGGCAAAGAGACAAAAAACGACAACTGAAAAAAGACAACAACAACAACAACAGCAACAGCAACAACAACATCAAGTATAACAAGCAGCAGAAGAGCAATGCTGTACTCATAAATTATTGTCTAGACTATGATTTTAACGTTTTTTGATTATGAAAGCCAAAAAACATGAAGAATCCCACTCTACAAAATACAAAAACAAAACAAAATAACCAAAAAAAAAAGAAGGTTATTGTAGAGCGCAATATATAAAATAAAAATTCGCTGGCATAACCTTTTTAGCTCACTCCCACGCAGCGTAGGTTGGGCTCGTTTGTTTGCTGGTTGCTGCGCGTAGATATCATATCAATAAGCAAAAGGATTAGACATGTGACTGGACCAGTCTCTGACTGGCCCCTGGCCCCTGGCCCCTGGCCCCTGGCCCCAGCTAACAGTACTCAGTTCCCAGTTTCTAGTTCCCTCTCTGCTCAGTTCTCAGCATGCGCGACCCACTCAAGGGCTACATTTTGGGTCGACTTTGTAGTCGTCATTCAGTGCTTATCGAGGGTAGTCCCAAAAAAAAAAAACAGAAATCACATTTCATTTTTTTCTATATATATAAATATATATATATATATATATATATATATATATATTTATGAAATTGAGACAGAAATATGAATAAAAGTCAAGCTCGCATTGTAGCAGTGGTGAAGGGGGAGGGGCATAAAAAGTGGTTGGGTATTTGGTATGGGTCTAGGGGATTCACAAACAGGAACTGGGTTCGGCTTGGCCAGACAATTATTAAGCAAAAGTTTAACGAATTAGAAACAAAAATGGGCGAGTGAGTGGTTCAGAGTGGGTTAAGGGCAGAGCTTTGATTAAAATGTAAAACTTGATGCATGGGAGACGCAGACACAGACAGATACAGAGAAATATATCTAGTATACATATATATACATAAATATATATATATATATATATATATATATATAAATGCTTTTCAGCTAGCAGCACTTCAATTAAAACACCCCACGCACAAAATGTTTGACAATAAAATCGAAACATAAATCGAAAATTGTAAAATTCGAATAAGCAAAAGGGTTTTGCCTCACGCATTCATTGACTCGACTCGACTCGACTCGATTCGACTCGACTCGATTCGACTCGATTCGACTCGACTTGACTGCCTTCTGCTCTTTGCTGCTGCCTGCGCCTGGGAATTGTAAAGCTGTCAAATTTTAATTACAAAACTTTATAATCCAAAAAATACAGCAACAACAACAGCAAGACTTGAGCAGGGGCAGGGGCAGGGGAACAGGGGATGGTGTTGGTACGCGCCTTCTTAACTACGAACAAGCAGCCCCCAACTGCTATGGCATGCCCCACCGCAGCGCCAGCTCAACATTTGCCATTGAAACATTCAACTGTTCCTGTCGTTTTGCTCCCAAATCAATTCAATAACCGTGCCATAATGTGCGTGTGTGCGTAAATGAATGACTGTTTGACTGACTGAATCACTGAATCACTGACTGAATGACAAACTGTATAACTCTCTCTCTCTCTCTCTCTCCCTCTCTGTCTCGCTGTCAGTCTATCTGTCTATCTGTCTCTCTGACTGCCTGACTGCCTGACTGTCTGTTTCTGTGTAACTCGAACCTGAAAGTCCTTTCGTGTGTAGCTCGATTCGAAATTGTTTGATTTATACCTTTAGCGGAATTGGCAAGGCGCTGCCCCTGCCACAATTTGAAATTGTTACCTGCCGCATACGGCTCACCTTTGAGATGTGCCCCAAGCGAATGACAAATAATGAAAAATACTAAATTACCTGCCACTTAGGAGCTTAAAGCGCTTCATTTGACTAAAGACGTGGCTTTATTGATTGCCAAACAGAATATGATAATTTATTCAAATGAATGTATTCATGAATATATTCATAAATCAAAGTGAATACACTCATGAGTGTTGTGAATATTGTTAATAATTTAAATAATGAAAATATGGCAATTATTCAAATGAATGTATTCATGAATATATTCATAAATCAAAGTGAATACACTCATGAGTGTTGTGAATATTGTTAATAATGTAAATGAATTCATGATAAAAGTACATAACCATATATGAATGCACTCATGAATACATTCACATTGCCTAGCATAATATGGTAATATGGTTATTCAAATGAATGTATTCATAAATCAAAGTGAATACACTCATGAGTACTGTGAATATTGTTAATTATATAAATGAATTCATGAAATATATACATAACCAACCATGCACTCATGAATACATTCACATGCATTTAGCCAAATTCAATTGACTAAAGACACAGCTCTATTGATTGCCTAACAAAATATAATAATTATTCACATGCATATTATTCATGAATGTACTCAAACTGAATACACTCATACATAATGAATACTGCTAATAATATATACATGAATCAATCATTTAGCTATGCATATTTATGAATGCACTTATGCATAACATATATGAATACACTCAAGAGAGTGCATTCATGAGCATTAGGCCAACTGATTAGCGCACTGCAAACGCAAATCGAAGCGCGAATACCAAACGCAACTCACTTGCATTGCAAATGCACTCATTCACACACTCACACACCCACTCACTCATTTGCCTATTCATATGTGAGCTGCTTGACGATTTGCTTTGTCTTTTGTTGCAAATTGCCAACTTGGGCATTGCCAGCTGACAGCAGCAGCAGCAACAATCATAAAGAAGAATGCGACAAAAGCTTTGGCGTCAAAGCTCTGGGGTGCACTTGGCAGACTTTAAGACGCCCACCCTCAATGGCCATAACCCCAACCCTCAAGCGGCCGCCACACTTGAAACAATCAAAAATCAATGACAAACGAACAGCAAAAAAAATATAAAAAAAATAAAAAATGAAACCGACATTGAGATGGCTGCGGCTGCTGCTGCTGCTGCTGCTGTTGCTGTTGCTGTTGCTGCTGCTGTTGCTGTTGCTGCTCTTTACTCATTTGTCTTTTGGCTTTTTGGAAATTAACAACACACGCCCGCCCGCCCCCAACCCAACCGAAAGCCTCTTTAGCTTCAATGCTTGAAAAGTAACCCCTTTTTTCTAGCGCCCAAGCTAACTTCCTTGCTGCGTCGCTAGCTCTACTCTGCTGTCTCTTTATATATATATATAAATATATATGTATATATGTAGATCTATATATCTATTATGTGTATATATATATATAGCTGTATATATATATATTTTAAAATTTTTATGCCCGAATGAGTTTTAATTCCTTTGACGGTTGCTTTTGGCATTGGCAGCTGGCGTGCCTAAAAGGCTGCTACAACAATTTTTATACATGCATATGCAGCTTCTTCTTCTTCTTGTTGTTCTCTCTCTCTATCTCACTCTCATGCTGTGTGTTTGTATCTTTGATTGCTTATTGTTAATTTGTATTTGTATATTGGTCGCTCGTATGTGTGCGCTCTGAGATGTTCGCTGATTAAACCCTTTTTTACCCTGCTACATATGAATGAATGTGTGATTGCCACACACACACACACACACACACAGGCAGTGAGTGAGAGAGTGAAAGAGTGTGTGGTAGCATCTTAATTCCTTTTGGCGTTTTATGCATCGACCCAAGCAATTCGCCCACCTGCTGCCACATCAACGTCTTTTGCCTTCGAGTGTTTGTTATTGTTGTTTTCTTTTTTTGCTGTTGTCTTGTGCTTTGTATAGATGTGTGCACGCGTGTGTGTGTGTGTGTGTGTGTGTATATTGACTGCTTTGTCAATTGTTTGGGGCTGCTAGCAGCCTGCCTGCCTGCCTGCTTGTCGTCGCGTTGGCTGCCTGGCAATTTTGTTAATTACAAATCGTTTGCTTTTAGCTCTATGCTAATGTCTCTGCCTGGGACACCAAACTCCCCCAACCCCCAACCCCCAGCCCCCAGTTCCCAGTGCCCAAGCTCAAACCCTACCACATATGTGTGTCTCTCTCTCTCTCTCTCTCTCTCTTTCTCCCTGTGTGTGTGTGTCTATTTTTGCATAACTTACGCAACTTTTTACAATTCTGACAGCTAACTCCCCCCCCCCCCCACACAGCCCACGCTCTAAAGGCATAACAAAAAAAAAGCATACACAAGGGTTGTTGTTCTATTATATTTTATATATCTTTATATTACATATGCATATGTATGTGTATATACACACACATAGCTCTATAGACTATCAGCTAAATATCGCTGTCTATTTTGCATACAACATGCATTTCTTTGCGACAAGCCCGTGGAGCTGCTCTAGCAACAAACCAACACGCCAATTAACACACACACACACACACATAGAAAGACAGAGACTGTAGCAACAGCAGCAGCCTTAGCCTGTCAGTCAATGTCCAACAGTCTCTTACCTAAATATTCAACTATTCCCATTGTTGGAAAAATGTAAATTTTCATAATTTTATAGTCAATAAGACCCACATCCACAATTGCCAAACACATTCATCTCTATAGTTTTTGTTTGATTGTTGTAGTCAAAATGGGCATCTACAACACACCCACCCCCCACCCTCCAGTCTTAGCCGCAAAAGGCAAAAAGCCGCAAAAGGCAGCCCAATGGAATCGGACAGGCAAAAAGTTTTCGAACGCAAAAGGGGTTGCAAATGATTTTTGAGTTGTGTCGAAAATCCCCAAAAAGTTGATTTATCGTTTTAATAATTCCTCAAAACAAAATATGAACGAGCGCAGTATAAGATATATATATATATATATATATATATATATATATATATATGTGGAAGTGAAATCAAATCGAAAAATGACAAAAATGTCTACGGATGCACCCATCTCTATTGGCTGCTGCAATGTTGTCAAATTTCTGTATGCGCTGTTGCCAAATTTCCAAATGCGAACGCTTAACGTAATGTAGTTTTAAGGCGATTGTATATGGCAGGCAGTTGATTATTAATGAACTCGCATATGTGTGTGTGTGTGTATGTGTGTGTGAGACACAACAAGACACACACACACACACACACACACACACACACACTTACACACACGCACAACCCTTGGCATACCCGTACACTTGCGCCGCATGCTAATTGCGTTTATTTAACAAAACAAATTTTTTACTTTACCCACTTTGAGAAGGTTTCTGACGTTGCTTTGGCAGGAGCTGCGACTCTCAATTGAGTTGGCAATTAGACGCCAGCCAGAAGGGATTTTTTTTTGTCTTGTTTTTTGAATAAGTCTATATGGGGGGGTGGTGTGGTGTGGGGTATACAACATTTTTATGCAATTAATTTGAGTCTTCGTTGTTGTCGTCTTGTCATGTGCCTGCTTCTGCTTCTGCTTCTTCTTCTACTTTTCAACTGGGGGAAATTGTTGTCCTTAGCAGCTTACTCACATGTCTCGTATGCTAATGAAAAATCGAACACGCAACCCCAGACCAACCGTGAATGGGGGAGGGGCGGGGGGAAGAGTCTTCTGCCTTTTGATTGATAATGAAATTAACTGCTTAGCATTTCTAGGCATGACATGAGCCCAATAGCAGAACCAAGACCATGAAAGTAGCAACAAATAAAGGGACACATGTTTCTATGCATGCATACATCTATATTTACATATATTTATAGATATTTTATGTTGATGCGTTTTTAATGCCAATTATATATGATTGCATACGTGTATGCGCAGTCAACCGTGCGCCAATAATAACAATAATAATAATACTAATAATAATAATCATAATTTGGCCCATTTGTGTTTGTTTATTGATAAAATACTCATGCATAGAGCAACATATGATATATATGTGTATATATATATATATATATATATATATAAATATATCTATTTGATTTATATGTAGTATATGCAGCAAAAGTTTAACTCAATCAACTTTGTTGTCAGCGATAAAAAAAAAAAAAAAAAAAACACAAATAACGCAATGACACGCAAATTACCAATTGGCATTCGTCTGATTTGCGTCCTCTGCGTTGGTACAGTTGCCAGCAAAAGTCGCTCGACAAAGTTGCCTCTCTCTGTGTGTGTGTGTGTGTGTGTGTGTTGACAGTGCCTTTGGCATATGCGTCAATTAAAAACCGCGCCATTAAATTAATTTTAATCACATAATAAGAAATACACACACACACACACACACACACACACACACACACTCACGCACATACAGGCCACCTGGCTGTCATTAAAAAATTTTGTTGCATACCACCAGGCGCAAAACTTTATCTTGTCAACTTTGTTGCGGCGCCACGCCTCCTGCAGCCAGCATGGCCCGACCGCCCACCTGCCCGCCCATCCGCCCACTCTCCCAGCCTTTGGCATTCATTCCGCACACGTCTCTCTCACGTTGACGCACTTAAGAAAAATTCCCTTGTCAAATTTGCCAATTATCATATTTTCATCAAACAAACAAAGTTCCAAAAACTCAAACGTTCGCCGGAGGCGTACAGCAACCCCCCATGCCCCCATGCCCATACGACCCCCCCCCCCCCCCATGGCACCACGCCCTACCTTGGGCAGCATGCATTGTGCTTGTTACCCCAAACCCTGCTACACCTGTGGCTGTATCTGTGGCCTGTTCGCTTGAGTCACAGGCAATCAGCGACGTCGTCGTCGTCGTCGTCGTCGTTGTTGTTAATTTTATTAAAAATTATTTTATAACTCTCGAACTTTTCCACGCACACACGACGCGAGGCTCCAGCGATGCGATGCGATGCGATGCGATGCGACGAGACTTGGCTCTGTGTAAAAGTCTTCAGCTGACTTGTTCGCATCGCTGTTGTTGTTTAAATATTGATGTGTGCAATTACAAAAAAAATACAAGCATATATATATATAGACAGAGAGAGAGAGAGAGGGTGAGAGGTAGAGAGTTAGTGGAAAAGCCTTGCAACCACAGCAGCCACAATGGCAGAGTTGCCACAAAATATGCAACCAGAAAGTTAGCTGCGTTCACATGCGGAGCTCAAGGCTCAAATATTCATCAACTACTGATTGTAAGCGCAACCAAACAATTTCGAAAATTAACAACAGTCTGTTCGCTACTTACAAATAAAACAAACAAACAAAAAAAAAAATATAAATAAAAATCATGATAAAAAGTCAGTTTTGATTGAAAGTTGCTAATGAGACAATGAAAAAGCGAAACGAATGCAAAGCATACACAGCCTGATAGTCGCTCTCCCTCTCTCTCTCTCTCTCTCTCTCTCACTCTCTCTTTCTATTTTATATGAAAGCTGCCTAGAATCTAACCTAAGCTCTTAAACATATTCTAATAGCACTTTGCCTCTATTAATAGAAAATAATTTTTATATAAAATAATAATAAAAATAAAAAATAATTCCAAGAATTTAATCTGCTCAAATAAAATAAATCTAAATAAAATATTAATTTCATTATTCCATTTATTTATTGCAGATTAAAGCACTATTGGATGAGTTGCAACGCCTGCGCGCCTTGGAACAAACTCACCTGGTACAAATCCAGAGGCTCGAAGAGCATTTGGAGGTGAAGCGACAGCACATAATGCGCTTGGAGGCTCGCTTGGATAAGCAGCAGATAAATGAGGCGCTTGCCGAGGCAACGGCATTGGCTGCCGCTGTTAATGCTGCTGCAACAAACAACAACAACAACAGCAACAGCAACAACAACAACAACAACAACAATCATAGTAGCCAGAGCAGCGACAATAACAATGTCGTATTCAAGACAACTGATCTAACATCGACCCATCGGCACAATGACGATGATGACGATGACGATGACAATGATCATGATCATGATAATGAGCTGCGCGACGCCGATGGCGATGATGATGATGACCTGCACATGACCAACAGCGAGCAGCAGCAGCAGCAACAACAACATTCAGCTTTAGTCAATAATCGCCACGACGATGAGCAGGAGAAGGAGGATGCCGAGGAGCAGGATGCCGAAATTTCGAATGTCATAGCCACAGCGGAGGGCAATGAGCTGAAAATCAAAAAGGAGCAGCAGTAAGTATTTGCATGCATATTAGATTGCTAAACTATGTTTCATTTCCATTTCGTTCCATCCTGCCTTTTAAATCCCCAAATGATTCTCAATTGCTTATTAATATGTTTCATATCCATTTCGTTCCATCTTACCTATCAAATCAACAAACGACTCTTAATTATGTTTCATTTCCATTTCGTTCCATTTTACATATCAAATCAACAAACGACTTTTAATTGTTTCTCCTTGTATTTCATTTCCATTTCGTTCCATGCTCCCATTCAAATCTTAATTACTGATCCATATGTTTCATTTCCATTTCGTTCCATCTTACCTATCAAATCAACAAATGACTCTTAATTGTTTCTCCTTGTGTTTCATTTCCATTTCGTTCTCTCTCTTTTACAGCAGTCCATTGGACCTAAACGTGCTCAGTCCACAGTCGGCCATTGCCACAGCCGCCGCGGCCGCCGCAGCCGCTGCCTGTGCCAACGATCCCAACAAATTCCAAGCCCTGCTAATGGAGCGCACCAAAGCCCTGGCCGCCGAGGCGCTCAAGAATGGCAACAGCGATGCCATCAACGATGGTGAGTATGCGCATGCAGCAGTCAGTGCAGCTGTAGTATTCTACTGTAGCCTGTCGAGACGTCGAGCCGTCGAGCCGTCGTGCGTCTTCCGTTTCCATGTCGCTTTGATTTCTTCCGCCCAGGAGGAGGGCAGTTTAATGAACTGTTCGACTAGTGGATCCGTTCTGTTCCGTTACGTTATCCAGCTGCTGCTTATCGGCCGCCAACAGAAATGAGGCGCCAATTTTTATGGCTGTCAACAAGCGTCAGCGACGATCGCGTTTCTCTTCTTCTTTTTATTTATTTTTATTTATTTTTTTTATGATTATTATTTTTGATTTACAATATTTGCATCAGAATGTCTGCGAATGTTGTCATTGTGGTTGTTGTTGGTGTGTATCGTTGTTGTTGTCGTTGTTGTTGTTGCTGTTGTTGTTGTTGTTTTATATACTTTTGAGTTGCTCTCTGCATGTTTATCGATAATATTTACATACATAAATACAAGCATACATACATACATACATAGAGGCCAAGCAAAACAGTTGACAATCAGCATAATTATTAGTAAAATTATTACAATTATTATTATTATTGTTATTATTATTAGCGACAACAACACGGTTCAACGCTATCGCTCTGTGTCTATCTATCTCTCTCTCTCTCTCTCTCTCTCTCTGTCTCTGTCGTGTTACATATATATATATATACATATATTTTTATGAGTCTCTATTTACAACAATTACACACACACACACACACACACACAGTTTCTTTGTTGTTTTGTTGTTCGAATTGGCAAGCGAAAAGTGCAAATTGTTGGCAAACAATAAAAAAAAAATTATATAAAATTATGAAACAAATTGAAAGAAATCAAAAATATACAAATTTTGATTAATTTTTGGCGTTTTGTTCCATGGATGTTGTTCAAATACCAGTATACCAAACAAATATACCAAATAATACTAAATACCAAAAAAAAAAAAAAAAAAAACCAAACAAACAAACAAGTATTTTATGATCGATCATTGCAAATATGTAGCAGCAACAAAAGGCACAACTTTTTTGTTGTTTCTCGCAGAAATGCCGCAACAACAACAACAAGCCGTAGACGTAGCAACAACAGTTGTAGAAGAAGATGCAACAGCAGCAGCAGCAGCAGCAGCAGCAGCAGTAGCAGCAGCAGCAGCAGCGCCAGCTTTGCATAAAACTGGCGCGAAAGAGCTTGAGACATTGGCCGAGGCCAATTTGCAGCCGAAAATCGAAATCTTAGACACAGACGAGGTAATTGCCGAGGCAACAGCAGCTCCAGCCCAAACGTTAGAGGAACAGCTGGTCAATAGCTATTGGAGGCGTGGCTTTGAAACGAGCACAGCAGCAGCAGCAGCAGCAGCAGCAGCAGCAACAACAACAACAGCAACAACAGCAGCAACAGCTGCAGCTGCAACTGCAACTGCAACTGGGAGCAAAACGCCAACAATTTATCAAAATGCCAATGTGGTGCAGCAGCAATTGTTGCCCCCACCGCCACCGCCACAGCCACAGCAGCAACAACAACAACAACAACAACAACACTATCAGCAACAACAACAACAACAACAGCAACAACATGGACCCTCGTCCACTGTGCTGCTCAGTCAATTGGTTAACTCAACTTTCTCACATGCCAATCACTCCTCTTGTTCCAATTCCAAATCCGCACGCCTAGATGCCGTCACACACCATCAGCTCCAGCAGCAGCAACAGCAGCAGCAGCAGCAGCAGCAACAGCCACAGCTGCAACAGCAGCAGCAGCAGCAACAACTTCTGCACAACAGCAGCAATAGCAGCAACAGCAGCTTAACCGGCAGCGATCCGTTGAATCATCACCATCACGCACATCATCATGGCCATGGGCATGGCCAACTGTTGCATACGGCTCACCATTTGCATCATGGCGCCGATTCGAACTCATCCAGCGCCAACAGCACACCGAACAGCACAGCCCAGCTGGCGGCAAGCATTGCCAGTACGCTGAACGGCAACAAGTCGCTGTTGCAGGCAGCGGCCGCTGCCAATGTGGCTGCTGCCGCCGTTGCCGTTGCTGAGGACAACAACAACAGTCTGACACCCAATGCGAACGCGGCTGTGGCCGCAGCAGCGATGGCTGCCCATGCCCAGCATGCTGCCGCCCTGGGTGCGCCCAGTTTTCTGCCCAATTTGCCCAGCCTGCCCTTCCAGTTTGCGGCTGCCGCAGCTGCCGGCCAGGAGGCGCGTGCGCATTTTCGTTTCGCCGATGCTGAGCTGCAACTGCAGCCGGGCGTTTCGATGGCCGGTCGTTTGGGTGAGTCACTGATACCCAAAGGTGATCCCATGGAGGCCAAGCTGCAGGAGATGCTGCGCTACAACATGGACAAGTATGCCAATCAGGCACTCGACACACTACACATCTCGCGTCGCGTGCGCGAGCTGCTCTCCGTTCACAACATTGGGCAGCGTCTGTTCGCCAAATACATATTGGGCCTGTCGCAGGGCACCGTCTCCGAGCTGCTCAGCAAGCCAAAGCCCTGGGATAAGCTGACAGAGAAGGGTCGCGACAGCTACCGCAAGATGCATGCCTGGGCCTGCGATGATAATGCCGTCATGCTGCTCAAATCTCTCATACCCAAGAAAGGTGAGTGCCTAACCTTGTTGTATTTTTTTCTTCTCTCTCTCTCTCTCTCTCTCTCTCTCTCTCTCTCAGTTATGGCTAGCTAATTAGTTGCAGCCACTAGATAGATATAGCACAAAGCACAACGGCTTAAAAAAACAAAATCTGTTGACAGCCGTTGCACGCAGAGCGCGTGACAGCTGACAGTTGCTGCTTGCTATGAAATCACTCTTATGCCTGAAGAATAGTTGCATCAAGTTTTCTAGTCATATAAATGTGGATTTGAATGAAGCTAATAATTGACAAGCTTCCGTGTAATAGCATTTTTTTTTTTTTTTTTTGTCATTCATATGGCTTAAGGCAATTTAATTGTCTTGTCTAGTTAGCTAATTAATTCGAATCAATTATTTGCTAGAGTTTCATAAGTTTCAGCTTCTGTCTGCAATTTGCCTTAAGGCAATTTAGGCAATTCTGAACACGGCCAGTCTATGAACAGCTGACCGTAGCTGCTTGCTATGTCACTCTGCTGGCAAATTTCATGTTCAAATGAATACGCACATTTATCATTGAAAGTTCAGTTCGAGTTTCATAGCATTCAGCCTTTTGTATTGCAACAAAATTGAATTCCATTTGTGCAGTTCGCTTCTTTTTTTTCTTCTTCTTCTTCTTCTTGATTTATTCAATTGATTTGCTTAAATATATATTCTGGAGAACTCACATTTCAAATGAAATTATTGCGCATTTCATGCCCACGTTTAACTCATTTCTCGCTTGTTTCATTTTCATTTTTTCACTGATCTGATTATTATTATTATTTTTGTTTTCTTGTATTTGCTTGTATTTTGAATGCTTTCGTCTGGCGGCCAGCCAAAACATTAAAATGTGAAATTTTAATTATTTTTGATTTTTGCGTGTAATCAACGTGCCAACGAGCAACAACGATGGCGACGACTGGATGCATTTCATGCAACCATTTCGCCTGTCGCCATAAATTTTCACAAATTTTCACATTAGGCGTACAACGATTTGCGAATGCAAAATAACACAATCGTTTCAAATACAGAAAAAAAAGAAAAACAAAAAAAAAAAACAAATTGTGATCTTGGTTTAACGATAGCGACGAAATGTGTTGCCGTTATTTGTGTGTGTGTGTGTGTGTGTGTGTGTTTGCTTTCAGTTGTCTTGGTTAAGTTGCTTTTCTGTTTTCTTTTTTTTTTATTGATTAGTCATCAATTTAATGGGGCTGCCACAACTATGCCAGACTGCGGCTGGGCCGACCGACTACAAATATGTCAATGCAAAAGTATTTTTAAAGTACAAACACGCACCTATACAACAGGCACACACACACACACACACACACACACACACACCTACACCTACACACACACGTACATGTGGCTCTTCTGGCAGCGACTTGGTAAAGTTAATCAAAGTTTTACTCTGCCTCGTTGTTTGTCCAATGCACATGTGCGTGCGTGTGTGTGTGTGTGTGTGTGTGTGTGTGTGTGTGAGTGTGTCTAAGTGCATGCAAATGTTGACAATTAATTTATGACGATTACTCATGACAGCTAAACTAACTGTTTATATATTTATGGATGTAGAACGCTGGCGCTGCAATTGCTGCGAGTTTTTTTTCTCTCTCTCTCTCTTTTTTTTTTTGCTTTGCTTTGCTTTGCTTTGCTTTCTGCAGCGATTGAGAGTGTTTTTAGTGAGCCGCTGCTACCTGCGCTACCTCTCTCTCTCTCACACTCACACAGTGAGCCCTGGCCGTTGTCAGTTAATTATAAGCAAATAGGCATTTAGATGCATGCCGGTCATAGACACAGTTACCCTTACCGTTACATAAAGAGCTAAACAACAACAACAATAAAAAGTGTAGCCTAGCTCAGAGCGCTCAGTTGTTGTAAATTATATTAGAATAGAAAAACCAAATTATTACAATACAAATAATAATAATAATAACAAGCTGGCAATACTTTGAAGTCGCTTTGTGGTGTAGCAAAGTTGTGCGAACTTTTTGGCGCGTCAATGATTTTTGAATTGTAATTGTTTAAAGCGAGGAACGAGTTGAAATGGAACGGGCTAAAATGGCTTGCGGGTAAAGGAGATGAGGGGGGTGGTTGAGTTAGGGAGGTTAGGCGGCGCAGACGACTGCCGTGACAATTGGTCTGTGAAAGGCTTGAAACAAAATACATATACAACGGCAACAGCAACAGCAACAGCAACAAAAACAACAATTAAAAACACAACAACAACAACAACAGCAAACATAAAGTAGAATTAAATGTAAACAACGACAACAACAACAGAAACGCAATGCAACTGCTGCCTTCAACGAGGCATGCAAAACGTTGACGTGCCGCGCGTTTGAAGTCGTCTTTGTGCCGGACAAAGTGCGCCAGCTGAGTGCTGGCCGCGGGGCGTGGCTGGGGCGGTATAGCATTTGGTAGCTGGGCATTGCAATGCGAAGTTATGCCAAGGGCGGGGTACCTAACGATTGGTAACGGGGGTTGCCCAGCCAGTGGGCAGGAGGGAGCTTCATAGCCTCGTAGCAGGAGTCGGCCACAGGAGCTGTAGGAGCTGTAAGCGAATGGCGGGCGGGCAGGCAGGCAGGCAGGCAACTCCAGGCCCGAATGGGAAGCAAAAACTTTTCGCGTTTTTGGTTTTGCTCTGCCGTTAATTTTGCTTGGTTATTATTTTATTTTTATTTTTATTATTTTTTACCCCTCCTCTCTGCTTCTTCTATTTGCGCTGCCATTAAACATTTGACGACAATTGTTGCATATTAAACGGCGCACGGGCAAAGCGAGTGGAAGAAAAGCAGAAGAAGAACAAAACAATTAAAAACTATTGAAAAGTTATAAAAAACAAAAGTTTGACAATAAATAATAAAATAAATAAATACAAATATATATAAAAATATATATGTATATATAAAAATTATAAAAAAAAAAATTAATATAAATTACAAAAAATATATATTTATATATAAAAAATATAAAAGAAATAAGAGAAAGTTTACTTGGCAAAAAAATAATAATAATAATAATATTAAATGTTATCGAATAATATATATGCATAAAGGGCTCGATAACTATCGATTACTTAAAACAAAAAAAAAATATAAAAATAGTTTTAAATATTTGAGCTATTTTTTTTATTAATTTTACTATATATATATGTATTATAATAAATATATATTAAAATAGCTCTTATATGTCTATCGATCTTTACTATCGATTCTAGACTGCCAAACTTCACATTTCAACGTACACATCAATTTTTAACCACTGTGCAAACAGCATTGTGCACACTGTGCACTAGTTGCCTGCAAGTTGACAATGTTTTTTTTTTTTCTTTTTTTCATGACAAACCTACACGAGTTGAGCACGACAAAATAGAAAGGGTAAATAGAGAACCACAGAGAGGAAGAGTAAAAATGTGTAAGAGAGAGAGAGAGAGAGAGAGAGAAGGAGAGTGAGTTAGTTAGAGTTTACAACAGAGTTCAACCAAGTACCGTTTGAGTACTCAATTCAAACTGCATTTAGCATTTGGAAAAACAACTTCAGGGAAAAAAAAACAGCACACAAAAATAATATTTAAAAAAAAAATAGAAAATAGAAAAGTAAATAAAAAAAAAAGTAGAAATGGGGAAAAAAAAGCAAACAAAGCTCAACGTCATTTTAGCCGCGTCAGACGCGTCGTATACGTAATGGGCGATATTTGTATTTGTCGACGGGCAGCGAATGTGGCCGAGGCAACTCGTTATGGCAGCTAATAATACTAGCATATTAACACATAATTTTAGCAGACGTCGTCTATTTGTTTTAGCCAACCCAACAGCAGCCACAGCCGCAGCCGCGAGAGCCGTCGAAAAGTCGGGCGAAAAGTGCGTGGCCTAAAATAGAAAAGCACGCGGCAAAGAACACAAAAAAAAAAAAAAAAACAATACAACTAGCGCACATTCACAGTGGAGTAGGGGAGTGGTTGGGGGGGGAGGGGCGGTTGCATGGCGGGTGAGGAACAACAGATCGAGGAGGTAAAGACAAAAGCATTCCAAATGCCAAACAGACAGAAGACAAAATGCTGCCAGGCACTTTTATTTGCCGCCGTTTCACAAATTATTTGTCACCAGCCATAAAGCGAAATATGTGAGGCACACACACATACACACACACACACACACGCACACACATATATAGCCTGACTAAGTGGCCAACGGGGCGTATCAATTCCTGCGCTTTTTGGCCTCAAATTTAAGTTGTTTTCTTTCTATTTCGCTTTTTTTTTTGTCGTTTCTTTTCTTTTCGCTTTGATTGTAATTTATTTTATTTGATTTTATGAAAATTGCTTTATGGGTGTGTATGTGTGTGTGTGTGTGTGTGTGTGTGTGTGTGTGAGTGTGGCGCACGGGCGGGGCGTGGCCGAAACGAGAAAATCTAATAAACATAAATTAGCATAAAGCGCTGAATTTTTAATAAATGCGATTAAGCAAAACAAACGAACGACGAACAACAACAACAGCAAAAATCAAATAAAAAACAAATTTAAATATTTTTATGAATATTCAAAAATGCGGCACACAGCAATGGGCTATACTAAATCTTCGATAGCTTAGCCAATGAGTCAGCATATTGAATCATTGTCGCAATCAAAGTGACAGAGCACAAAGCGCATATGTATATAAATATATATATATATATATATATATATATATATATATATATATATATATATATATATATATATATTGATATAATTTACAAATATATATATATAGCTAGTATATATATATATATATATAAGTCTGTGGCTGACATGGTCTGTCATGGCATGGCATAAAAAAAAGTTTGTCTTCGACATTTTACCATAATGCCGCAAAATGTTGCACATGTCGCTCGTGTTGCACTTGCCATAACTTTTATTTGCAACTGTCTGTGTCTGTGTCTTGCTTGAGCTAATTACTTTGTAATGAACTTTGACAACAATCACAGAACAAAAAAATGAGTAAAAAACAAAAACGGAATAAAACTTGCAAATTAGCCGCATGTTTTTTTTTTTTTTTTATTTATTTCTTTTTACATATATATATATATATAATAATACTTAATAATTGGAAATCCAATTTTGAATTTAACTGCAATACAAATTGACTGTTGTTTGATGTTGTGCAACCCTTACCAATCTCTGCTCCCCAATTTGGAGCCTGCATCCACTTCACTTCGTATGCTACGTTTGCCCTCAGCTCAGCTAGAAGCAAGAAGCACGCCTCAAGCAGCTGTCTGTCTGCTCTGTTTGAGTTTTTAGCCAGGGTTTTTTTTTTTTTAATTGACACTTCTGCTAATACCAGCCCCCCCCCCACACACACACCCACACACACACACACACACACACACACACACACACACACACTCACATGCCAGCTGACTGGCATTTTAATTAGAAAATTTTTCTTGCAATTAATGCAAATTGCGTGCGTGTGCCAATTTCAATGCGCCAATTCAAGCAACCACCTGCCACGCCCCCCGCCCCCCTCTACCCCATCCTTAATCACTCAACTATAAACCCTTTTTTTTTTTTGTTTTTGTTTTTGAATGCGACTGTGAAGTATGATTACATATTTGTGTGCTGGCAAATATTTATTGTATTAGGAAAAGCTCCACATAAAGGCAAAAAATACAACAACAACAACAACAACAACAAGACAAAAATATACAGTCGAATGAGCAGGGTCGGGGACACAGGCGACAACAGGGGGAGGGAGGAGGAGGGGGGGGGTCGTGCAGGATGGTCGACTGGCACTCATCGTGTCTGGCGAGAATATTTGTCTGATTTGTTATAAAAGGCAAATATTCATCAAGCAAATTGTGGCACAGGTGGTGGCAGATATATATATATATATATATATATATATATATATATATATAAATGCAAATATATATATTTTACCATATATATATATGTATGGTCTATGATAGCTCATATCTATATTTTTCGCGTAAAATCCATATCCTTTTGAATGACAATTTGGTCAACATGTTCCTCTCTAATAAATTACAAACAACAAACAAACACACACACACACAGCAAACACACAAAAGCGCAGACAAAAAATGGCCAACGTTAAAAAAAAAAATAGAGACAAATATTCAAATAGACAAATATATATATATATATATATATATATATATATATCTTTTCTTTTTTTTTTTTTTTTTTTGTCTATGGGCTTGAGCTCTGCTTGTGGTTGGGGCATTGCGTTATTTAAAAGTCGTCGCTGTCTGCGAATCCATCCATGCAAAAAACGCGACAGTTAGCTGCTTAAAAAGCTACATTTTTATTTTACCTTTTTGTGTGTTTTCTATATATTGTATATCAATAGATATTCATGAGAATTTAAGAGATTTCAATAGACAGCCAAAAGCTGTTGCGGCTTTAATACTAGCAAGCAACAGAAGCAGCAAGTCTAGAAACAAAATATATACAAAAATAATATAATAAAGTAAAAATAAAAATATATAAATATATATATATTTCTATATATTTCTATATATATATATATATATATATATATATATATATTATATTTGTATATATTTTTAAATACATGACACATACACATTTAAATATTCTGTATATATTGTATGTATTTTTTATATATATATTTTTTTCATATTAAATCAGATTTTAAATTAAAAAAAAAAAACATAAAATTAAATAAAATACTTTTTTTTATATTATACATATAACAATAAAATAAATTATTGTATTTTATTTAATACTTATATTTAAAATAAAAATAAATTGATTTTATTTTTTATATTGAAAATTTGATTTAATATATTTTTATTTCAATTATATATATTTTAATTCATTCATATGCATTTGATATATTTTTCTATATTTTTATATATAAAAATAAAATAAAAATAGAAAAAAATATATATTTATATATAAAACAAATTAAAATAATTTTGTAAAATTTAAAATATGATTTAATATATTTTTATTTCATTTATATACATTTAATAGATTTTTGTATGTTTTTAAAGACATTATATAAATTTTATATATAAATTTATATTTATATATATTTATACATTTTTAAAAATTTGTTTTTTTCATATATATATATATATATATATATATATATATATATATATATATATATATATATATATATATATATATATACATATATATTAATTTCATTTATATAATGTTGATATATTCTTTATATTTTTGTATATTTCTATACATTGTATATAAATTTTATATATATATATTTCTTGATATTTTGTCGCCTTATCTGTAACTTATAAATCCACTCAATTTTAAAGCCAAAACAGTTCTTTAAGCTCATATCAAGCCGCTTATTGATTGTTGAAGTCATGTGTGTGTGTGTGTATGTGTTACAGTTGACACTGAGTGCATTGAACTGGCCTTAGCCTTCAGTTCCTACACCAATTCCCGCTCCAGTTACTCCTCCGCCTCCTCCTGCTCCGCTTGCTCTTCCTGCAGCTCACATCCGTTTGCCATTTTAGCAGTTTCATTTTCAGTTCCAGCTACGTCTCCGGCTAAAGAGCGCTTAAGCTGTCTGTGTCTGTGGCCCATGTGCCCCAACTCGACACAGTGTCCAACCAGTAGGACGTGTTGGGGTCAGCCAGGTGTCATCAATGTCATCTTCGACTTTATAACACAAAAACACTTTGTAATCCCCAAATGAAGCGACGACGATGACCAAGAGCTAAAAAAAAAAAAAAAAAAAAAAAAAACAGCGAAGAATATTTTTATGAAAAGTTGCAACAAAAAAATTGCGAAAAAAATTAAATTTTTTTCTTTGGCAAAAAGCAATTGAAACAAATCGAAAATAAAAATAGGAAAAACAAAATGCTAGAAATATAAAATCCAATGACTGTGGCTGCGGTCTGTGGCATGTGGCATGTGTCGTCACTCTGCCAAAAAAAAAATGGAGTAGAAGAGCAGGAGAAGGAGTAGGAGCAGGAGCAGGAGTAGGAGCAGCAGCAGCAGGAGGCAACAACGTTACGATCTATTGTAGTTGTCCCTTTTATCGCCTTTTGTTCATCTATGTGGCCAGCTAGCTGGCTTTATTGTATTTCAATGCCAAATACTTTTCAATTCGCTCTCGTTCGCTCGCTTCAATTGACAACGGGGCGACCAAACATTTGTCATTCATGTGTTGATTTCCGTTTCCTGTGCCAAATGCTGCTCTCGCCTGTACAAGTGTTTGCTCCTTTGGGGCATCGATTATGTTTGGGCAATTGTAAAGCGATTTTCAGTTATTTTGATTGCGCTTGCCACGCCCACACGCCCCAAAAACCTGACTCTGATTGATGTTTGTTGCTCGCAGCAGCAGCAGCAACAGCAGCAACAGCCACAAAAATACCACAAGGACACACACAAGCTCAACCACTTGTGCGATTATTTTACAATTTACCACTCGATTTTTTATTTGTGCAGCTTCAGCTCGATTTTTCGATTGTTTTGCTGCAGCGACATTTAACGAGTGGAACCAACACAGAGAGAGAGACAGAGGGAGTGAGGGGACAAAAAAAAAAAAAGAAAATCCTTCATTTCAATTGAATTTGTGCAAAGCATTTTTGTTGCTGTCGTTTGTTTGTTTGTTGGTTTGTTGTACTCTTTCAATTGCAATTGAATTCACATTCATTTATTCATTTCGACTCGTTTCGTTTCGTTTCGTTTCGTTTATTCAAGCTGGCGCACTCTGGCAGCGCGCTTCGTTGAGCAGCTCCCAGCTTCCAGCTTCCTGCTCTCAGCTGCCAGCTTCCTGCTCCCAGCTGCAGTTTCATGGCGCGTGCCAAATTAGCGCTTCGCTTGCATTGAACTATTTGGAGGGTCCATCCAGCCATTTTATAATAATTTTTTTTTTTTTTGACTGAACTTTTTTTTTTTTTAAATATTTTTTGCTAGCATTTACATTTCTATGGCCATTGATGTTTTGATTCGGTTCGCTTTGTCTGTGGTCGCGCGGTTTTGTTGATTGAAAATCAAATGGTGTTATAATTGAGCTCAACAGTGTTGAGGGGGACGGGGTGTGGGGGCCGTGAGGGGTTGGGCAGGTCAGAGCGCAATTCTTTGTAATTGATGTTTTCAAATATTTATCAAATTTAATATGCAAAGTCATGAATAAATGCACAATATATATATATAAAAAAAAAAATAAAATATATATATATATATATATATATATATATATATATATATATATATATATTCATATACATATATATAGCAATTGCTAGTTCGATTTGGCTTTCGCTCAGTGCATTTGGCCTGGACCTTTTCAAATGCAGCGCTTCGCTTTATGGCCACAAATTATTTGCGCTGGCTTTTTGAACGCTTTATGGCTTAATTGTGGCCAGCACGATTCGAGTTTTTCGAATTCGTAATGCTACTATCAATTGGGCTTCAATAAATGAGCTAAAATACGAAATGCGCATAAACTTTATAACGTTTAATGGGCAAGCCAATGCCACTTTACGATCAATATATACAATCAACAGCATTAACTTGGATATCATCTCTCTCTCTCTCTCTCTTCCTATCTCTCTCTTGCTTAGATTCTGGACTGCCTCAGTATGCTGGCCGCGGCGCTGGCGGCGATGATTCCATGTCCGAGGATCGTCTTGCGCATATACTCAGCGAAGCCTCCTCCCTGATGAAGAGCAACGTGGTCGCTGCCCAGCAGCAGCAGCAACAGCAGCAACAGCAGCAGCAGCAGGAGCATCAACGTCGTCATGCCAGCGACGATACGCATAGCAATGATGATAGCAAATCGCCGCCACAGAGCTGCAGCTCACCCTTCTTCAAGGTGGAGCATCAGATTAAGCAGCAGCAACAGCAGCAGCAACAGCAACAGCAGCAGCAGCAGCAGCAGCAACAGGCACAGCAGCAACAGCTGCACGTTGCCGATCATGCACAGCGCGAGCAACGTGAAGCAGCTGCCGCTGCTGCCGCCGTTGCCGTCCATCAGCAGCAGCGCGAGCAGCGCGAACAGCGTGAGGCTGTGCAGCGTGAGCAACAGCAGCGTCTGCGTCACGAGGATCTTGCCCAGGACAAGATGGCGCGTCTCTATCAGGAGCTAATGGCGCGTACGCCACGCGAAGCAGCCTTTCCCAGGTGAGTAGCACTTGAGATAAGACTTGGCCCAGATGAACTGCAGCATTTAGCTGCCTTAACATCGGCTTTCCAAGCATATTCATAATATTTCTTTTCCATTTCAGCTTTTTGCTGTCGCCGTTCTTTAGCGGTGCTGCGGGCATGCCTGGTGCAGCGGCCAATCCATTCCCTGCTGCCATGGCCGCCGATGAGAATATGCGTCATGCCTTTGAGCGTGAGATTGTAAAGCTGCAACAGCAGCAGCAACAGCAGCAGCAGCAGCAACAGCAACAGCAGCAACAGCAACAGGCTGCCAATTTTCCCAACTTTTCCAGTTTGATGGCATTGCAGCAGCAGGTGTTGAATGGCGCACAGGATCTGTCGCTGGCCGGCAAGGATATCAAGCTGAATGGACAACGTTCGTCGCACGAACAGCTCAGCGGCAGCGGCAGCAGCTCCAAGGATGGTGAACGTGGCGATGATGGCATTGCCGATCGCAGTTTTCCCGCCCTGCCACATGCACGCAAATCGGATGGTGGCAACACGCCCGCACCAACCGCAACGCCAGCGCTCAATGCTGCCGGTGGCAGTGGCACAAATCCCATTGCTGGCGTCAGCGTTGCCAGCGCCGGTCATGGCAGCAATTCGGCTGCGCCAAGTCCATTGAGCAACTCCATATTGCCGCCAGCGCTGAGCAGCCAGGGTGAGGAGTTTGCTGCCACGGCGAGTCCATTGCAACGCATGGCCTCCATTACCAATTCACTGATCACACAGCCACCGGTCACACCGCATCACTCGCAGCCCCAGCGACCCACGAAGGCGGTGCTGCCGCCCATCACACAGCAACAGTTCGACATGTTCAACAATCTGAACACAGAGGATATTGTGCGTCGTGTTAAGGAGGCGCTCTCCCAGTACAGCATCTCGCAGCGATTGTTTGGTGAGTCTGTGCTGGGTCTGTCACAGGGCTCCGTCTCCGATTTGCTGGCTCGCCCCAAGCCCTGGCACATGCTCACCCAGAAGGGCCGTGAGCCGTTCATACGCATGAAAATGTTTCTGGAGGATGAGAATGCGGTGCACAAGCTGGTGGCCAGCCAGTATAAGATTGCGCCCGAGAAACTGATGCGCACGGGCAGCTACAGTGGCAGCCCCCAGATGCCCCAGGGACTGGCCAATAAGATGCAAGCGACGCTGCCGATGCAAAAGATGATGAACGAACTGAAGTTACAGGAGCCGGCACAGGCACAGCATATTATGCAACAGATGCAGGCAGCGGCTGCCATGTCAGCGGCCATGCAACAGCAACAGGCAGCGGCCGCTCAAGCAGCTGCCGTGCAACAGGCCCAGGCCCAGGCCCAGGCCCAAGCCCAGGCACAGCAGAGCCATCAGCAGCAGGCACAGCAGCAGGCCCAGCAACAGGCCCAACAGCTGCTCCATCATCAGAATATGCTATTGACATCGCCGGGTTTGCCGCCACAGCATGCCATTAGCCTGCCAGCGGCGAGCACGCCCAGCGGACCGGCGGGCGTTAATCCCGCTGCCATTGCCACGCCCGGCAGCAATGAGAAGAAGCCAATGCTGATGCCCGTGCATGGTGGAGCACATGCACCGAATGCCATGCGCAGCCTGCATCAGCATATGTCGCCGACTGTCTATGAGATGGCCGCATTGACTCAGGATCTGGATACGCACGATATAACCACCAAGATTAAGGAGGCGCTGCTCGCCAACAACATTGGCCAGAAGATCTTTGGCGAGGCGGTGTTGGGCCTGTCGCAGGGCTCCGTTTCGGAGCTGTTGAGCAAACCGAAACCATGGCACATGCTCTCCATCAAGGGACGTGAACCCTTCATACGCATGCAGCTCTGGCTGAGCGATGCCAACAATGTGGAGCGGCTGCAGTTGCTCAAGAATGAGCGTCGTGAGGCGAGCAAGCGTCGCCGCAGCACCGGACCCAATCAGCAGGACAACAGCAGCGATACGTCCAGCAATGATACAAACGATTTCTATACGAGCAGCCCGGGTCCCGGTTCGGTGGGTTCATCGGTGGGCGGTGCACCGCCCAGCAAGAAACAGCGTGTGCTCTTCTCCGAGGAGCAAAAGGAGGCGTTGCGTCTGGCCTTTGCACTCGATCCGTATCCAAATGTGGGCACCATCGAATTCCTGGCCAACGAGCTGAGCCTGGCCACGCGCACCATCACCAATTGGTTCCACAATCATCGCATGCGGCTCAAGCAACAGGTGCCGCATGGCCAGCCCGGCCAGGATAATCCCATACCCAGTCGCGAGAACACCAATGCCACACCCTTCGATCCCGTCCAGTTTCGCATACTGCTGCAGCAGCGTCTCGTCGAGCTGCACAAGGAGCGCATGGGCTTGAGCGGTGCGCCGATACCTTACCCACCGTACTTTGCCGCCGCCGCACTGCTCGGCCGCAGCTTGGCGGGCATTCCAGGCGCTGCGGCGGCAGCTGGTGCAGCGGCTGCTGCGGCCGCTGCCGTCGGTGCCGCTGGCGGCGATGAGCTGCAGGCACTCAATCAGGCCTTCAAGGAGCAGATGAGCGGATTGGATCTATCTATGCCGACACTGAAGCGTGAGCGCAGCGATGACTATCAGGATGAGCTAGAGCTGGATGCCAGCGGACATAATATGAGCGATAACGAGTCCATCGAGGGTGGCCATGAGCCGGAGAATACCACGCCCATATCCGAATACGAGAAGGCGCTGCAAAAGTCGGCGCTCGCCTCGGCCGCCGCTGGCTACTTGAACAATGCGGTGCGCAGTTCACGCCGCAAACCCGCCGCCCCACAATGGGTGAATCCGGCTGGGGCCAGTACGCCCACAGCGGCTGGTGCTGCCATCGCTGCTGGCGATAATGGCAGCAGCGAGCGCATCATCAATGGCGTCTGCATCATGCAGGCCTCCGACTATGGACGTGATGAGGGCGACAGTGTCAAGGGTGGCGACTCCAATGCGGATGCCGAGCATGATGAGCATGCGCATCTGGAGATTGAGCAGCGCTTCATGGAGCCAGAGGTGCGCATCAAGCAGGAGGAGGATGACGATGATGAGCAGAACGCGCAGCAGCAGCAGCAACAGCAGCAGCAGCAGCAGCAGCACCTGGACGATGAGAGCACCGAGAAGCAGCTGAAGGTGATCAATGAGGAGAAACTGCGCATGGTGCGTGTGCGACGACTCAGCAGCAATGGCGATGCCGATGAGCATTGCGCTGCAGTGCAGCAGGCGACGGCAGCGGCAGCGGCAGCAGCAGCAGCAGCCGCAGCAGCAGCTGTAGCAGCGGCAGCAACTGCAACGCCAGCAGCAGCGGCAGCAGCAGCAGCATGGAACTACTAAGCTAGTAACTCCAACTGGAACTGGAACTGGAACTGGAACTGGAACTGGAACTGGAACTGGTATAGGAACTGGTTACCAGAGTGCAATGATGAAGACGGCCCCAGAACATGTTTAGCCAATGGCTAATAAATATATATATATATATATATATATATATATATATATATATATATATATAAACGCATATATATAGCGATATATAGCACATAAATACATATAATATATATATATATATATATATATATATATACATCATATTTAGAACTAGCTGTTTAAGATCTAATAATTTTTTTTTTTTTTTTCGAAGAAGTAGTTGTAGCTAAAAAAAAAAAAAACAGAAAAGTTTAGAGACGCTATGCGAAGCGCTGGTGCAATAGAGCAGCGCAAAAGTATTAAATTGTTGGCTTTAAACTTGCCCTAACAAACCCTGCCCCTGCCCCTGCCCCTCCCCCTCGAGTCCATTTTCCTCAAAAGCAACCCCTAACCCACGGTCCACGTAAAATCTCCGCCGCAACAACTCTACCTAAAAACTCTACCAAAAGCCAAATCTGTTGAAGCGCAGATTATGAAAAAAAAAACAAAAATAAAAAAGATTTTTTTGATTTCTTTACGACTTGAAGACTGTAAAAGCAAATGGCGGTAGAATTTTATTATTATTATTATTATGATTATGATTATGATTATTAATAAAATAATTACAAGATTTCAACTTTTTTTTTTTTGTCTCGTCTGCATTGTTAAGTGTAAATAGATAAACAATAAATATATTAAATATTTAACTATAGCAACTCGAGCGCCGTTCTGTAAATAGCGAAACTGTAGATGTTGACGGCAAAAAAAAAACAAAAAAAATAATAATAATAATAATAATTAAGCATAGAAAACAAAACAAAAGCTAAGCAAAATAAAAGTTTTTTTTTTTTAATTTATCTCAAACATAGCGAAAAGAAAAACTATATATTTTATTTCACATTTTTTTTTTTTTTTTTACTCACAAAAGTTTTTTAGCTATCTTTTGATCTCAAGCAGCACACAGACACTCACACACACTACTGTAAAATAAAAAATATAAAACAAGATTAACTTAAAAAATTAAATCACATGTAAACTGAAAACGAACAACAACAAAACATGAATCCAAAGTAAAAGATAGTTAAAAAAAAAAAAAAAAAAATACTATACGAAATGCGCATTTTTCTATATAATTTTTCATAATTTTCTTGTTTTCCTTTTCATGAGAAGCAAAAATCAAGCTACCCTTAAAACAAAGCAAAGAAGAAGAAACACAATAAATTTTGTAAATTTCAAATTTACGTAAAACAGAAAACAAAAATATGATAAAGCAAATTAAATATATATATATATATATATATATTATGTAAAACACAATGTAAACTTTATAAACAAATATAGCAAAATAAATGCAAATTGCACTAAATTATTATTTAAATTTAATATTAACATATATATAAATATATATATAGGTTAAGCATTATGCAGATTATTAATATATATATATATATATATATATATATATATTAAGAAATAACAGTACTTTAAATTTCGCATTACAAATAGCATAATTTTTTTTTGTGAATTAAAATATTAATTAAAAAAGAAAACAAAAAATAAATTTAAATAAAATAAAATGTAGACAAGCGCATATCGTACTAAAGAAATTTCACAAATTCAAGCGTAAAAATTAATATTAAAATAAATAAATATAAATATATATATATATATGCTATATCTAAGTGAGCCAATTTTTTTTGCCTACAACATAAGTTTAAATCGTAAAGTAAACGTAAAAAAAACACTGTTTTCCTATACATAAACAAAACCACAAAACATAAATTAAAAAAAAAAAAAAAAAAAAAAAAAAAACCAAAACTAAATTTTAAATATTAAAATCCACATTTTTTTCGCTAGGTTAAAGCTTCCAAAAAAAATAACATTTCTAAATGGCATCAAGCCCTAAAAAAAAAATCGCAAAAACACAAACAAGAAGAAAACTCCCACACACACAAAAAAAAACACACACACACACATCAAACTTTTTTGCATAGGCCCAAAATTTGCCGCGTTATTATTATTATATATAATAAAAATATTTAAAAAATAACTAAATTAAAAATTTTAAAAATAAATAAAAATTAAAACATATACCAAACACATTTCAATAAAAAAAATTTGCGTCTTCAAATTAAAAACAAAAAAAAATTATATTACAAAAAAAAATTATAGAAAAGCAAGAAAAAATTTTTTTTCAAAGAAAACAAAAAAAAATGCAAAATCAAATTTTTGCCGCAATTTGTTGAAAATGATTTAAGTTTTAATTTAATACTATATAAATACATATAATATATCATTTTTTTTTATTTCGAAATGTATTTAGTTTTTAAAGTTAACATGTTAAATACTTTGCATTTTCATACGCTTTAGCTAAAATAATAATTACAAAATATAATTAAATAAATATTTATGCATCATATTTACATACAAAACAAAATATATATATATATATACATATATATGTATGTATATATACATATACATATATGTATACAATATATACAAAATATGAAATAAAGAAAATATGCTTAAGTTGAAAGTGAACGAAAGAGAAGAAGCGAGAAAGAAAGAGAGAGAGAGAGAGAGCAGAACACACGATGAAGATTTAGTTTTAATTATTTTTTAGATCGACTTTTTTTTTCTATTGTAATAATTATGATCAATTTTTTTTTATTATTACTATTATGATTATTATGATTATTATTATTATTATTATTATTATTATTATTATTGTAATAACGATAAAAACAAACAAAACATACCAATAATACATGAACATAAATGAAACTTTATCAAATAAAAATGTTTTCTTAAACGAAAAAAAAAAAAACAACAACCCCATCGAAATTCCTTTTTTTCATTTTACACCATTTCCACAAGCACACCAACGGGTATACATATATATATATATATATGTAGCTATATCGTATATGTATGTATGTCTGCCTGTCTTTTATCTCTATAGGGCCTTATAATTTGTTCGAATGTGCCCAACTGTCCTCCCGCTATGAGGCGCAAATGCGTTATGCAAATGAAATGCTGCCGAGGAACTACAGTACTCGCTAACTAATTTAACTCACACACCTGCCTACCTAACACACACACACACACACACACACACACATGTAGAGCCATACACAGACACGTTGCGCTGTATGGGCCAGAGGAATCTCCAGCTAGAGCGTTAAATTTTGTAAGGATAATACATACATATATATATATATATATATATGTTATATATATATATGAATATATATCTATATAGGCAAGCATGATCTATAATTTTATATTACTTACACACATACACACACACACACACACACACACATACATACATATACACCTGCACATCGAATATATAGAGTAGAGTTACCAAGACGAGTATATTAATAAAATATAAATAAAATAATTAAGCGGTGCTAGCCAAGTTTACATAAACAATAAACGGAAATAGCGAGACACAGCTAACAGTTAAAATCGATATCAGCTAATAGATATGCAGTATAGCTATCTATCTTATAGTTGAGTAGGCAGTGAAATTTTTTGCATAGATTCCGTAGCGTTGAAATATAAATAGATATATATATATATATATATATGAATATATGAATATATGAATATATATATATATATACATATACTTATTAGAGCTAATGCATACACACATACATACATATATACATATATAACAAGAGAACTCTCAAAACGTAATCGAAATGCAAAAATAATTTTGAAGAAAAACAAATAAGAAGACAAAACATGAAAATATGAAAATATTTCAAATAAACAAATTGATACGTAATTAATTTTAAATTGCAAGCGAGTAATGCAAAAAAATAAATAAAGCAAATCAAAATATATATATATATACATACGTATACATATACATATATGTGTATATCAATATCGATAACTGTAAATAATGAAAATGTATTTAGCGTAGCGAAACAGAAATCAAATACAAATTGCATAAGAAATTATCCTTCCAAATCAATACGAAAAGCAGATGGAAAAAAAATACAAGCATTTGCCAATCTATATAAATAACAAATTTAAGAATATTAAAAAAAAAAAAAAAAAAAAAATACATAGAAACAATTTTTTTTTTTTTTAATGTCAAAAATCAAATCAGTAGCCGATTGCAGCCGATACATATTTATATATGTATTTCTATATGCATTAGCTGCAGTAATAGCAAAGAATTTAAGCCCACAGTGATATACAGTCTTATTATACATATATACACACTCACACGCTTATACAGCTATCAATCAATAAACAAATTTAAGTTTGTTTTAATTTTAATTTTTTTTTTTTCCTTTTTTGTGAAAGAAAATTCAAATAAAATGTACATAAAATAGTGGAAGAAGAACAGGCAATACAGCAATATATATATAAATATATATTGAGTTCACATCTTAAAAACAGACCATATCAACATTATATATATACATATATATAATGGTATTTGTGTAGTTATATACAGTTATTTTACCAATACACATACAGACATTCAAGCGAGTCTGAGTCTAAAAAAAAAATAACATATTCAATTGAACCAAAAGCCGTAGTTAACACACACATATACACAATTATGCACAAACACACACACACACACACACACACACAAAACTCTCCCTAGTTTTCAGATCTTTCAGATGCAACAAAAGCGAAAAACAAACCAAAACCATTTTCAGTTTCAAATCCGCCCAGCAATAAAATAAATAAATAAATAAACAAAAAACTAAAAAACTAAAGAAAATTTAACCACAACTAAAAAAAAAAAAAAACAATTTATAAAAAAATGAAAATTACACAAATTATTAAGCAAATGTGCCCAATTCTAAAAAGCAAAAATCAATTCAAATTTCAAAAACATTAATAAAGCAGCAACAATATCAAAAACAAAAAAAAAAAACTTTTAGAAATATATACATATATATATATACACCCAAACATACATGCATATATATATATATATATATGTGTATATATATATAAAACTGAATAACAGATAAAAGAATATTAACTTAGTGGCCTAAAATTTAAGCACACGACACTTTTGGCAAAGGCATTCGAAATTCGATAAAAAAAAAAAAAAAACAATTTTAAAAATTAAGCAATTAAATTCATTAAATAAAATAGAGCAGCAAAATATAAAAAAAAAATACAAACAAAAAAATAAATAAGAACAACAATTTCATTACGTAATTAATTAAAGCGACAATTTTTTTTTAGCATTTCTTGTAAGGATTGTTGCAAGCAAATATAAAATGAAATAAATACAAAATTAAATTAAAAAACATTTTTTTTGTTAACTTAAGAACCTGTTTTTTATATATATATATATAAATAAAAAATAATATATATATATACATGTATCTACACATTGTGTTAATTTGTAAATTAACATTTTCATTCAAAGAGATAAAAATAAAAAATAAAAATAAAAAATATAAAAAATGCAATATGCAATTTTTTAAGGGTTTGCGTTAAAATGCAAGGGCATTTATTAAAGCAAAGAAATAATAATAATAATAATTACAATAATAATAATAATAATAACAATAAACAAGAGTAAACAGAAGAACAAGAAATAATGCAAATACTTCAATATAATATATTTAAATAAAATATTTAAATAATATAAATATTAAATAGTTTATATAGCATGTAAAACTGAACAGAGAAATCAAATTCAATAAAGACGAATATACTGTATTCAAAACAAAGCTGAGACTTTTCTTTATCGTTTATAACTGAAAGTATACCCTGGAATTCTTAAATTTTTAATTTTACAGATCTAATTCTGATATAGATATAAAAAGTCGAATAATGTATAGTTGGTCGATTCTAATAACTACGCTATTTTTTTTTTCTATCAACAAAAACAAAATTTATTAAAAGTTCTTTTAAAAGAGCTCCTAAACAAAGTCATATACTTATCTCAATGTTGACTGTCGATCACATACAGATACTTTGCCTCTAGAAAGCATAACAGTCGTGTAAACTTTTTCAAAAGCTTTTCAAGTGTGGCATTTTATTCGTTGTCGAAGGTCAATAACAATTCTCAGCTTAAGGGTTGTTGCTGCGCTAGCGCCATCTATGGCTCGATAGCTACATGCTAAGCAGGCAAAACGCCATCTATTGTCGGTTGGCATTGTTATCAACTAGATTAGCTGGAAATGAAAAGCATAAATAATGTCAATAAACCAATTTTACAACCAAATACACATATATTTATAAACGAGGGTTGTCTAAAACGTTGTCAAACTTATTAATAATCTATAATATTAATTCGTATACATTTTTTAATACAGTAATTCATATTTTTTATTTTATTTATTTTTTTTTTTTTTTTTACTTGTGATATAAAATCCAAACTATTTTATAGAGTAAAGCTGTGTCTACTAAGGCTAGTTTTTGTTGTCAAAAATAATTTCTTTCATTTCAATAATATCTTTTTGTTGCCCATTAAAATAATCCCCAACATATATTACATAGCAGATGTAGATGTAAAGTTTGTCAACTGTTTTTACCAATCCTCACAGCATTCCAAAAATCCATTTCTTCTAATCTTCTTATTCAACTTGTTCTGCAATGTTAACTTTTTCTGCTCAAAATTTATAGAGAAGCCAACTCAAAATTGTTTAAGTGGAGCACATAGAATCTACATCAATACCAGAGCTAACAAATATCCGTTGAGCATTTCTCAATATCTTCAAATAAATGTCTTTCAAACACTTTGAAAATGAACGCAGAGAGCAATCGAATGCGTTCATTCTTCAAGAAGAAATTCCTTATTTTTGCGCTCTGCTGTTTCTTTTTATTTATTTATTTTATTTATTTTTTATTTATTTATTTATTTTATTTTATTTATTTATTTTTTTATTTTGCTATGTATGCGAACACATGCATGTGTTTGTGACCGTTTGCATAGACTCTTTGAACTGCTCTATTTGCTCACTTACTGATTCTCATTGCACGATTGCTAAGCGTATCGCTCGCTAAACGATGTTCGCTTAAAAGAGTGTCACAAAAAATCGTTCAAATCACGATGCTCAAACGCAAATCAAAACGAATAGAACCGAAGTCGCCTACTCAGACGAAGCGAGAGCGAAATTGAGTGAGTGAGTGATTTGCTTTCGTGAGAGCGTGAAAGATTCAAGCGATTAACAGTTATTAGTGTATATATCCTACTCTGCATATCAGAAGTTTAGACACTTTATTTTATTTTCTAAATTGTGTTGTTAAACTGCTATAAAAAAAAAGTAATTTTTGAGCTACGATCAAATAGTCAAAAAGCGAAAATTGTAATTCGAATTGAGAATATAGAGAAATATAGATAAATAACTGAACCATCCGAGATTATAGACAAATACTATCTTGCACTTTTTTGTTCTAAGTTAGCTTAGCTTAAGCCTAAATAATTTTTTTCTGCTTTATTTCATGCCTTAGACAAATTCTCAACTCGAGCTAAGACTTAAGAGAGAAATACCAAATATTTAGTAAACTTCTTAAAATAGTTGCTGTTCCGTTTAAACAATTTATTGAAAAAAAAATAAATAAATAAATAATAAAAATAAAAACTTTATAACTTAAACTTTCACACCCTTTTCGTATAAAAAGACTTTTTGCTTACCTTAACACATATTCATTTATTTTCTATTTCACATCTCCCCACGCCCTTCCACTATAAATAATTCAAAAGAAAATCGAACAGAATTGCAAATTTGGACAATATCGATAAATTTGACATTCTCAGCATTTATTTGCACTCTCTACTCGGTAACATGATTTTTTGTTTTTTTTTTTTTTTTTTGTTCTTTGTTAAATTTGTTCATATTCATGTAATTAGATTTTAATGCTATATGTATATATATGTACATATCTGTACACATACACATATATATATATATATATATATATATATGTGTGTGTGTGTTTATCGTATATATACATGCTATTTCAAATAGTTTATCCACGTTCGTTCATTGAAACTGAAAATCAGTCAAAAAACAACAAATTCTTCTTCATCTTTTCTTCTCTTGCAACTGCTTTGCTTTTTATTATTATTATTATTATTATGACTATTATTAGTTGTACCCAGTGACAAACAAAAGTCGAAAAGTTATTATTATTTAATGTATTTTTTTTTTTCAGTTGTTTTTTCTTTTGTTTTTGCATTTTGCATTTTGTTGTTGCTCTTCGAAAAAGTAGAAAAATATTGCTCTAAAAAAATACAGGGCAACTCTTTTCGCTCATCGAGAATATTTATATATATATATATATACATACATACATATATATATTTATATAATAATGTTTATGTATATATATATATATATATATATATATATATATATATATATATTATATATGTATATGTTTTTACCTTTGATACTTATAATTCATAGTTGTTTGCGTGTTTCTTTGTTGTTTGTTTTGTTTTTGATTTTTTTTTTTATTTTATTTTATTTTTTTTTTGGTACAGGCTTAGACTTAAAAAACAGGCGCTAGTTGAAACCTTGGAGGGCAACAGATTTACAATTGTTATGGCACACACACACACAAATGCAAGTGTGTGTGTGTGTGTGTGCATATGTAATATATATATATATAGATATCGTGTTCTTTGCACATACATAATACATACTATATGTATATATATATATATATATATATATATATATATATATATATATATATATATATATATATATATATATATATATATAGTGTGTATTATATGGTTTCTCTGATCTACATAGTTCATAGTGGGACAGGCTGGCTTTCAGGCAGGGAAATTTGTATCTGTGTGAGTGTATATGTGTGTGTGTGTGTATCTCTGTGTGTGTGTGTTTGTTTCCCTGTTCAGACTTCAGGTCTTGTTTGCCAATATAATTATTGTAAGACATTCTTTATTTATTTATTTATTTAATTTGTTTTTTTTTTTTTTGATACCCTGTAACTGTGTTCGGTTTTGAGTGTGGTTGCATCGGCTTGTCGAGGCATAACAGCAACTAACGTGAGCTTTAAGCTTAACAATTTAACAAAAATAACGGCTCTTTAAGCACCGACTAAAGCTTCAGCAAACTATACAAACTCCATACACTATATGAATATATATATATATGTATATAAATATATTTCAATATATATCTGAAAGCTAATATATCCTATTAAATAAAGAAAAATCTGAACTATAGACAACAAATAGGAATCAAGAAAAAAAAAACACAAATAAAAAGACAAACCGGGAAACATCAGATATTTTAGAGGCACTTTCAAGTATTTCATTTCAACAACAAAAAAAAAAAAAAAAAACAATCAATTCTCAATTCTTCAAAATTATATATACATATATATTAGATATATAAATATATTATTGCAATTTGGCTTGATATCAAACTTCAAACAGAGCTCAACTGCTCTCATTTACAGTTATAACACAATATTGAATATTCTAACTATAGATAAAGCTAAACCCAAAAGGAAACCAAAAGAAAATATACATTTAAAAAAAAAAACATACAAGTTGAAATGAAATCACATATTGTGTGTATTTGGTACGCAAACAAATCATAATCATAATCATAATGATAATCATATTCATTTATATATATATATATATAGCTTTAATAATAATAATAGTATAATTTTCTTTAATATTCTTACATTTTTTAATTTAGCAAAATAAAAAAAAAATTAAAAACATTAACAAACTGTTTACTGATCAAGATAAACGATGATATATATCATATTAGTTCGTACGTCATTATATATAATAGGTAAGTATATATACACATGTATATATATATATATATGTAGGTATATTTAAGAGGTAATTGAGGATGTGTATATATATATACATATATATATATATATATATATATATATATATATATATGTATACATGTGTGTGTGTGTAGGGTTAGGATCTAGGAAGTGGAACATTTTATAATAAGACAAGTCTCTTGCTTTGCACAGTTATAAATTTTAATGTACATTGACTATAACAATATTCAAATATATATACATATATTGATTTGTATATATGCTTGTGAGTGTGTATGTGTGTCTGCATTCTATATATAGAAACATTTTAATAGCTTTGCAGCGACAACTCGAGTCGAGGCGATTGTCTGCGTGCATTCTCTTTGCATTTTTTGTAAAATACAAATATATATATAAATATATATTTATATAAACAAAAATGTTGAATTTAAATTGAAATTTAACTGGCAATAAGTATTTCACATTTTTTGTTGCTTGTTCTCAATTATTTAATTTAAATTTATATATAATTTGTAATTATTTTCTTTTTCTTTTTTTTTGTTTTTTGCTAGAAAGGTACTTGAAGTGTAGACACTTAGAAATGGGAGCAGGCTCTGGGGGCAGGGGTTCATGGTATATTAGGGGGCGTGACATTAACTATATATATAAACATATATATATATATATATATATATATGTATTGTGTGTAAATAAATTGCAGCGTAACTTGCAAAGCGTTTCGTATTTACATTTCAATTTAACTAAGATTTTTCTTTCTCTTTAGCATTTGCTGTCAACCATCAACGTTTAACAATTTTTCTTTTTTTTTTTTTTTGTGAGTTGACAAAAGGACACAAAAAAAAAATAGATATATATATTTTTAAAAAATATTAAGAACATGAAATTAAAATAAAAAAAATAATAATAATAATAAACCTCTTAAGTCCGGTAAACAAAGAAAAACTTTTAACAAGATTTGCATCAATTTGTAACTACAATATAGTTTAATATGCCTAAAAACTAATTGTTGTTTTCTTTTTATTTGTTTTGTTTTTATATATTGTTTGTTTTTCTTTTCTTTTTTTTTTTCTCTCGCTTATGGTACTAAAAGTATCTTTGATTTAACATTTACTTGAGTGTCGCATGTTGTGTTATTGTTTTCTGTTTGTTTACATATATATATATATTTTTTTTATTATTATTTATTTAATTAGGGTATGCGGATTGCTATGCTACGCTTTATTGGCCCGTGTTTTGTTAATTGTTTTTTCTTTTTTTTTTTGGTTGTTTTTGTTAGCACTTAAGTTAATCAAGTATAACATATGATAATTGTAATAATAGTAATATAATAATAATAATTGTAATCATAATAGTTTTTAATAATAATAATAATAATCATAATATATAGTAAGTAGTATATAACATGTAGCGATAATTAAACAATTACATTTCTCTTCTCTTCTTTCTTTCTTTGTTTTCTCTTCGCTTCTTACGTTTTCTCACTAAGGACTCAATTATAAGGCGCTAAATGTTATTCTTGTTGTTGTTGTTTTTCTTTTAGTTGTATACATATATCAATATGCATGTGTGTGTGTATATATATATATATAAATATGTATGTGTTACATATATGTTGTTGTTGTTGTTGTTCTTGCAAACATATTTTGATAACGCAATTGTTTGCAATTTCTTTCTCTTTATATTTTTCTTTTTTTTTTTTTTCCTTTGTTTTTACAAATTTTCACATTTTTCGCTTTTTTTCAGTTTTTTTTTTTTTTTGTGTTTTTGTATTTTTGTTTTTGCCTTTCGCTTGTCTTGTTATTAAGTTTCTTGTACACGTGTAAACAAATACATTAAAAAAAAAATAGTCGTGCCCAGCTAGTAGCACCTTAGGACATTTCATTTTGTGTTTTAGTTTTTTGTTTTGTTGGTTTTTCGACTAAAGCGAGTTAAAAATTGTTATTAAAAATGTTTCATAAAATATATATACACATATATATATATATATGTATATATATATGTCTGCATATATGCACAAGTCGTAAATTAAAAGCTAACAAAGAAAATTGCAACTATTTAAAAAAAAAAAAAAATTATATAATGGCCAACAATCAAATCAAAGTCGAATATAAAAAATTAACATCTAAAATTATACTACTCAATTATTAAAAAAAAAAAAAAATATTATGGGTTTTTCTTTTTAACAAAATAATAAAAATTATATTAGATTATAAATGATTTTATAATCAAGAAAAAAGTATATCAGCTATAACAAAAAAAAAATAATATTATTAATAATAAAAATAATAATAATTAGATTAATAATAATAATAATAATAGTTACTAATAAAAATAATAATAAACACAGAATGGTTAAATATTATAATTGAAATTGGATTGAAACCAAAACATTTGACTAAATGCTACGCATTGTACAGAAATCGCTTTAGAAAGAGACAACAAATGGTGCGAACAGCATCATGAGGGTACTAGTTTATGTATGTATATATGCATATGTGTGTGTGCCAGTTCAGCAGACAGAGAGAGAGGAGAACATATTAGCTATATTAGAGTTGTCTCCTATTGTCGGCCGCCAGCTTTGCGCCATATTCACCGCATCCAATTGGACTTTCGCCTGATCTTGGTGCGTACGCCACGCAACGGCTTGCCTTTGCTCTTGGCTGGCACAATATTGGCCATGGCAGAGTTTATCGCTAGCATGGCTGGAGCATTACCGGACGCAGCACCGCCGCCACTTGGCAAACAGCTTATGTTGGACAAATACAAATTGGACGTTGCATTGTTGCCCGCCACAACGTTTCCGCCGTAAAGCTCATCATAGAGCGGCCGTTGTTGATGCTGCAATAGTTGCTGCTGCTGCTGCTGCTGTTGCTGCTGCTGCTGTTGCTGTTGCTGCTGTTGCTGCTGCTGTTGCTGCTGCTGTTGCTGTTGCTGCTGTTGCTGTTGGGCAAGTGCTCCAGCTGCAGCCACATTGGCCGCAGCGCTGCTAAGCAATGCCATTTTGCTGCCGCTGCCATTCGTATAGATGGCATTGGTCTGCTGCTGCTGCTGCTGCTGATGCTGATATTGCAGCTCGAATTGCTGCCATTTCTCCTCCTCGATGCTGCGACTGGAGGCACGTTTATGCGGCGAGCCATGACTGCTGCCGCTGCTGCCATTGCTATAATAGTGAGTTGTGGTCGTCGACGAGCCGCACTCCACAATCGAAGAGCGCGAGAGCGAGAGCAAAGCGTCCACACCGTCACGATGACGCTGCTGATCGGCCAGCTCCTCGGCCGTGATATTATGACTAAGCAAAGGCAACAGAGAGAGAGTGGGAGAGAGAGAGAAAAATGTTTAAGCTATTATTTTGATATCATTTCAAAAGGCCAATCAACACTTACTTCTCCTCACTGCTATCGTAGGCCGCATCAGAGCTGGCGCAATTACTATCGCCGCCATGGCCAACAATTTGTTGAGTCTGCTGTGCATTTTGGCCATTGCCGTTGCCATTGATTAGCGGCGTTGAGGCGCCACTATCCGCATTGCTATTGCCGCCCGCCGAATAGGTATGATCCTCGCTGGGAGAACTAGTTATCACTGGAGCACTACAATAGCAAGAGAGAGCGAGAGAGAGACGGAGTTTAGCTAATACATCAGACATCCATATTCCAAGGCACTTACCCATTCTGAAAGCTTTCGAGAAAGGCTTTTGAGCCGTGCTTTAGAAACAGCATTGCCGCAGCCGCATGTACATCATCGATGCTATCGGCGCCGCAGTCCCGTGCTAAACGCTCAAAATTTAAGGCACAAACGTTACCAGCTCCAGTTCCAGTTCCAGTTCCAGTTCCAGCGCCAGCCGTAGCCATAGCCGTTGTTGCTGCCACTGTCGCATTGCCAGTTCCATTCGCATAGTTGTACTTGTTATTATTATTATTATTATTATTATTATTATTATTATTATTATTATTATTATTATTATTATTATTATTATTATTATTATTGTTATTATTATTATTATTATTATTATTATTATTATTATTGTTGTTGTTGTTGTTGCTGTTGCTATTGGACACATAATCGCCCGACTGCTCCTCATCCACAGCATCGGCGGCCATATATTGCGGCTCCTCGATATTGCGAAATGCCTTGGACAGATTAGGAAATAGTTTCGGATCGAAGCGTGGATGATTACCGCCCGTCGTTGTCAAACCATTGGGCGTCACATTCGCCTGACTGCCATTGGTCAATTGGCCAATCTTGGCGGGCGTACTCAATGCCGTTGGCACCGTTGCAGCTGTTCCATCCAAACTATCGTAGCTAGCAATGCTGCCAAGACCGCCACCTCCACCACCACCGCCTCCTGCAGCGCCTCCTGCAGCGACGCCATTGGCTGCTCCAGCATTACCATTGCTATTGGGACTCTTGAGCATTGGACTTATCTTGTCAACGGCCGAGTTGGGAAAATAGGGTGAACGATTCAATGCCTGCATGAGATTTGGTCGCTGTTGGGGCTCAACGCGCCACAAGGAACCTTTGCCCATATTGGGTGCCTTCTCCACCTTGACGAAACTTTTGTTCAATGACAAATTGTGACGAACGCTGTTCTTCCAACCATTTGGCGCTGACTTGAAGTAGGGAAAATGCAGTACAATCCACGCATAAATCTCTTTAACGGGCAAAGCTTTCTCATTCGAGTCCTCAATGGCCATAAAAATCAAGGAACTGCAATGAGTGTACAAAAATCAAAATATTAAATGAGAGAAAACTCTTTTTATACCGTGAGACCATTGAAAATGGGAAAGTCAGGGCATAATGTTTTTTTTTGTTAAAAGTATGTAAGAGGCAGAAGCAGGCGTGGCAGACACCACAAACTACATATATTCTTGATCAGGGTGACGAGAAAAGTCGATTTAGCCCTGTCCGTCCGTCCGTCTGGCCGTCCGTCCTTCCGTCTGTCTGTCTGTCTGTCTATCTGTCTATCTGTCCATCCGTCCGTCCGTCCATCCATCCATCCATCCATCCGTCCGTCCATCCGCCCACCTGTCCGCCCGTCCGTCTGTCCGTATGTATAAACGTGTTGATCTCAGCAAGTATAAGAGCTAGAGACTTCATTATTTTTTTTTTTTTTTTTGTTATTTCCGTGTATATTACTCGGTATACGGGTTTGTTTCAGAAATTCGATAACTTTTTCCATTTCAGAGTTATCGATTAAAATAGTTCATCTTTAGAGCTAGACACTCCAAGTCTTCTGCATATATATAGATACTAATATAATACAATTTGAATAGCTGCTCCAAATTATATATATCTTATGTACGAACTAGTTCAATTGAACTAAATGTTCATGTCTTACCTAAAACTATATGGCGGCTTATTGTTGGTATGCACATGTGGATCATATGGCACATTGTTGGGATGCTTTTGCTTTTGGGGCGTGTTGCTGTTGCCAGAGTTGCCAGAGTTGCCAGCGTTGCCATATGCGGATGAATTAGTATTGTTGTTGTTGTTGTTGTTGTTGTTGTTGTTGCTGCTGCTATTGTTATTGTTATTGTTAGTTTTGGACACGGATTGATATTGCGGCGTGCTCGTGCGCAAGCGTGCTCCACTGCCTAGGCCAATGTCGAACTCCTTGAGCGAATCCTCGTTCTCATAGCTGGCATAGCTATTGGGGCTGCGCAGATTGGCAATGCCGGAAGCGGAACCAGCCGATGCGGAACCGGAAACGGAACCAGAACCATTATGCAACGCCGTCACCGGCGTCATTGACGACGGCGGCGGCGTCACCGACAACTGCAATACACCGCTCGACGTACGCGACTGCACCGCACTGTAATAGGTGCCCGGCGGCAACAGAGCCGCACCCGGCGGCGTCTCCGGCGAGGCAATATTGGCGGGCTGTTGTGAGCTGGATGAAGAACAAAGAAGAAAGAAGGGAAAAAAGTTGTTTAAAATCAAGCAAGTATAATGAATATAATATGAATTATATCAACATAGTGAATGAGAGAAAGAGAAAGAAGGGAAAAGCATCAGCATTAGGCAAGAGGCAAAGTGAACCGGAATGCCTAATCTACTTCTAATTATTTGCAAATTTCTTAAAAACCCTTTCTTTTCGCTCCTCTCTCATCTTTTCGAAGTCTTAAATAAACTAGAAATGTAATAGAGCAATCGCTCTGCTCTATATCTATCTATATATTCATCTGCGTCTCTATTTCTCTCTCTCTTTCTCTCTCTTTTCTTGAATTGCTCCTCCTTTTTCTCCTCTATATCTTCCTCTTTATTATAAAAATATCAATCTAACTACATCTATTTTCTTTTTCTATATCTCTCCGTCTCCTTCTTTTTCTACATCTCTATCTCTCTCTCCCAACTTCTATATACCCCTCATTTTTTTGCTATGTAGCTTTCTGTATATCCCTCTTTGTCTTCCCCTTTATCTCCCTCTTTCTATGTGCATCTCTATCTCCCTCTCTAACTCTTTCTATCCTCTTTATATCATAAGCACTCGCTCTCTATCTCTATCTCCCTTCTCTCTATATACATATATATATCTCTCAATCCCTCTTTTTCTATTGCCCTCTTTCAAGCTCCCTCTGTGTCTCCATCTTTTTCTATTCACTTCGTTCCATCCTCCTTTCTATATCTATATCTATATCTATATCTATATCGATATCGATATCTATATCTATATCTATATCTATATCTATATCTATATCTATATCTATATCTATATCTCTATCTCTATCTCTATCTCTATCTCTATCTCTATCTCTATCTCTATCTCTATCTCTATCTCTATCTCTATCTCTATCTCTATCTCTATCTCTATCTCTATCTCTATCTCTATCTCTATCTCTATCTCTATCTCTATCTCTATCTCTATCTCTATCTCTATCTCTATCTCTATCTCTATCTCTACCTCTACCTCTACCTCTACCTCTACCTCTACCTCTACCTCTACCTCTACCTCTAGCTCTACCTCTACCTCTACGTCTACCTCTGTCTCCTACTCCTCCTCTCTCTCTCCCTCTTTTAATAATTAACACTCTGTCCACTTACATAACATGTGGAGCAGTAACAAAACTATAGCCAGGCGGCAACGTTGTGGTGCTAACCACTGTTGGTGGCGCTGTTTGTTGTAGTTGTTGTTGCTGTTGTTCGCTGGTGTTGTTGCTATTGCTATTGCTATTGTTGGTGGTGCTGGCGGTGGTGGTGGTGTTGTTGTTATTATTATTGCTGCTGCTGCTGCTGCTGCTGTTGCTGGTGCTGGTGCTGCTATTGGGCGCTGAGTAGTTGACGGCATCGAATACTGCATTGAAGCTGTTCGACTTGGGCACTGGACTGCTGCCCCCATTGACGGCCGCCGTTGAGGCGCCCGAGGCGGAGCATGAGCTGAGCGTCGAATTGTTTGAGGAGGCGGGCGAGCTGACCACCGTGACCGTTGAGGCCACCACATGGCTGATATTGTTGACGGTGGTGCTAGTGATGTTGTTGTTGTTGTTGTTACTATTGTTATTATTGTTATTGTTGTTGCTGTGTTCCACATGCACATTCATCTTTTCACGCAAATATTTCTTGTGCGGATGATGCGTTGTGGTGTTGCCACTGGACTTGTAGCTAGCACTCTGACTCGTTCCATTGCTGCTGACAAAGATTTGCGACTGTTGCTGCTGCTGTTGCTGTTGCTTGACTGTTGTTGTTGTTGTTGTTGCTGCTGTTGCCGGTATGAAAGTGTTGCCAGCAACACGCGGCATATAAGTTGCTCCCGCTGCTGTGGCATTCAGTTTGCTGCTGGCCGCTTTGTACTCCACCACAGTGGTGGTGCCGCTGGGTCCCTTATGCACCGTTGTGGTGCGATAGACGGCGGGTGTGGGCGATTCATTGGCATCGCTATGCGATACCTCCTCGATTATATCGTTCACTAGGCAAATATTGTAAGGCTCTGCTGTGGCAGCTGCTGCTCCTGCTCCTCCTCCTCCTCCCCCACCGCCACCGCCTCCTCCTGCTGTTGTGGTTATTGTTGCTGTTGCTGTTGTTGTTGGCGACGATTTCAGTGCCACGGCAGCAACACTGCGTTTCACTGCCGATGACGAGGACAAAGACATCGCTCCTGCTCCTGCTCCTGCTGCTGCTGCTGTTGTTGTTGTTGTTGATGTTGTTGCTGCAGCTGGTGTGGTCCCAATACCTTTGATCAGATTGCTCTCATTTAGCCAGGACAAAGGACGCAGCTCATCATCATCGCCCGCTGCACCCGCCGCAGCCAAAGCATCCGCCGCACTCAGCTCCAATGGCTCTGTCGCCAGCACCACAATATTGCCAGTAGCTGCTGTTGTTGACGCATTGCCCGACTGTGTGGTATTCTCGTAGGCGGTAAAACCGCCTCCATTGTGCCGCAGCAGCAGGTACTTTGAGTTGGAATTCATATGGGCGTGGCCGTGGCTGTGGCTATGGGCGTGACCGTGTCCGTGTCCGTGTCCGTGTCCCAGTCCAAGTCCCAAACCCAACCCCAAACCGTGTCCGTGTCCGTTTGTTGGCGGCGCTGCGGCCGCTGTGCCTGCCACGCTGTGATATCCGTGTGCAGCAGCTGCTGCTGCTGCTGCCACCACGGCGCTCGTTGTCTGCAGTTGGCCCCGCAACTGGCTCAAGTCATGCGTCGTTAGCAGCTGTGTGGGATTATCTGTTGACATGCTGCTGCAACGAGAGGAAAGGATGGAAATGAAGTTCATTATATCTGATGTGAATAAAGTTAAAGCTTTAACTTGAAGCAACATTTTTCATACATTTTTAACTACAGATTCTAAATCATTGGATTGACAATATATACGGTCGACGGCAAAAGAAATTTAAATAAAAATAAGTAAAATATAAATAATATTTTTTAAAATTAATAAAAATAAAAATTTTAATAATAATAATAATAATAAAAATAATAATAATAATACTGATAATAATAATAATAATAATGATAATAATGATAGTTAAAAATAAATAAAAATAAAATTGATTAAAACATAAAAATAAATAAAAATAATAAAAATGATTAAAACATAAAAATAAATTTTAAAAATAAAATAAATATTCTTCATAAATCTATATCTTTTTTTCTTAAAACTTTTTTATTTTTATGTTTTAATAATTTTTAATTTAATTTAAACATAAAAATTATAAAAACATAAAAATAAAAAAGTTTTAAGAAATAAATATATAGATTTATGAAGGATATTTTTTTTTATGTTTATCTTATGTTATCTATATAACATTAAAATTGTTTAATAATAAATTAATAATATATTAATTAAAAAACATGATTAATATTTAAAAAATAATAAATAATTTTTTAAAAAAATGCAGTGTTTAAGTATTTTGCCATATATTAATATTATTTTAAAATAAGTAAATGTAATACAAATCTTTAGAAAGGCAAATATAATTTTTTGTACACTGATTGTATTTTGTCAAAATACTTTTGCCAGTGACTGTACACATGTATCTACCACACCTATATGTATATATATATATATATATAAGTTTAATTATGTATGTATGTATGAATTAATCAATCAACATGTGCTCTCATAGCTGCAGTGGCCAAACGTGAATGCATTTAAACAGCAAAGCCAAAAACTATAACTGTTAATTAACTGTTATTTTCCCATTAGCGCGTACGTATCAAATCTGTTGATCAGCAAACACACATGCTAAAGTCGACGTCTACTGCTTCTTCTTCTTCTTCTGCTTCTTCTTCTTCTTCTTCTGCTTCTTCTTCTTCTTCTTCGCTTGTTTTTTATCGACGTCCTTCACTTTGTTTTTATTGCATACCTCAATGCGCAGTCGGCACCACTGTGCCCCGTTTCAATTACCCCGCCGATAATAAGTAATATTACCACAAATACATTCACATGCACACATGCACACATGCACACACACACACACACATACACACATTCCCAAGACATTACCACTCTCCCTCTCTCCCTCTCTCTTTCTAACACACACACGCTCTGTTGTGCCTCTCTCTCCTCTGCTTATTTCGAACAGTGGCCACATTTTTAAGTTAAATGCTAAACGCTTTACGCAATCATCAGCAGCCGCCCGGGCCGCCATTTTGTGTATGTGTGTGTTTGTGTGTATGTGTGTATGCTTTGTTTGTATTTATTTCTATTTGTGCGTTGCTTTTTGCATTATTTTTATTTTCCAACAGCATTTTTTTTTATTGCTTCTAATTTACGCGTGTAGTTTTCGCCGTTTTTATAGCTTGCTGAGTGGCTGCGTCGCGACGCCGGCAGCACAGCTAGCGTTCACCTGCTACTTGAAATTGTATTTATTTTATTTTTGTTGTACATCGCTTTTCGTTGGCATTTATTTGTGTATTTCTTATATTCTGTTTTTGGCTACTTTGTTGCGCGCGTCGCTTTGTGTTTGTATACGTGTTGTTGTTATTATTTACGCTCTTCATCTTCTCCCTCTCGCTCTCTCTCTCTCTCTCTCTCTCTTTCTCTCTCTCTCTCTCTCTCACACACACACACTCTCACACTCTCTGTGTATTTAGTGTTGAATTATCTTATCAGCATTTTTGCATTCAACTTATTGCCATAACAGTAATTTGTGTTGTTCAAGCTGCGTGCGAAGCAATATCAAAGGATATTGAATTAATGACTAATTCATAATTTTTTTTTTTAATATACATAAATGTGGTACAGTTAAGTACACACACGAATGTGTATGCATGCAACGCTTAGAGCTTATTAATTAAATAAATAGCTACACATATGTATGTGTGTGCATTGCAATGCCGTAAGGGACAGCACTGTAAGTGTATTATTTATTGATTTTTATTGGCCACCAACAACAACAACAACAAATTACTGTGACAACAACAAAAGAACAGTAAAACAAGCGCGCCACAACAAAGACGGCGAGTCAAAACAAACGATACGCGAAACGAAGAACAGCAATGCAAAAGCAAAAGCAAAAGCAAACGCAAAAGCTCAGCAAACAACAAGATGACGATGACGACGACGACGACGACGACGATAACACAACAACAGTTTAAGCGCCACACACACAATAGAGGCGCTCTTTACAGTCGCATGCCAAAATAATGAACGCACATAGCGGAGCAGCTCTTCACAGCTGTTGTTCTTGTTATTATTGTTGTTGCTATTGCTGCTGGAAGGCTGTTGGTCTACGAAAACACAAACAAACTAGAAAATAAAGCTTGCGACGCAATTTTGAAAGTTTCTGCCGTTGTCTTGGCAACTTTTTATAAACAAAATACAGCAACAACGTTAATTTGCACAGTAGCGTCGCGCGAGAGAGCAGCGCCGCGGCATGACGCCGACGTCAGCGTTTGGGCAAACGACAACGTGGTTTCGGTTACGCTGGCTCTCCCTCTAAGCAATGTGTATGCGTGTGTGTGTGTGTGAGCGAGTGTTTGTGTGTATTTTTACCTAATTAGCTAAAAGAAGAGACAAACACACACATATATATATAAATATATATATACACAAACATGCATAAGCTACAATATTGCAATTTGTACACAAACATACACGCATACACATACATATACACATATTGCAAGCCATTTGAGCCGCCGTTGTGACGTGTGCCAAAAACATAAAGAAATAACAGCTCTTTACTAGTCTCTCTTTCACACACACACACACATACACACACACACTCTCCCGGTCTGTTGTTTATCTGCTTTTACATTATGTTTTTGTTTATTTTGAAGCGCAAGCTAAACGGCGCAGTTTTTCAGGCTTAGCTCGTTTCAAATGAAAAGAGCGCGAATCGAAGAGAATGCCGTAAAGCAGAAAGCGAAGAGCAGCGTAATTTTGAGCCGTTGTAGTCACAGCTTTTGCGCTTCGCTGCTGACGGCGTAGCCGTAGCCGTAGCCGCGCATCAGTTGTCAGTTTTTCGTTCTAGAAACGTCAACTGCGGTTGCTGCTGCAGCGCTGCCAGCCGGCTGTTCGCTTTCTGTTGTGTGACCTATGGACCTTTCTATGCTGCTTTTATTGCAGCTACTGCGCTGTTGTTGTTGTTTTTCTTGTTATTATTATTATTATTCTTATTTGTTGTTCTTGTTATTATTATTTTTAATGCGGGCGGAAGAAGAAGAAGAAGAAGTAACAGCAGCACAACAGAGTAAAATGCGGTTGGTTAAACTGTACCTGCTGCTGCTGCTGCTCACAACACGCGCTTTGTACTTTAGATGAATCATTCATACACATTTATCAATTTATTTGTATATGTAAATAAGTATATATGTACATTTATTTATATATACAAATTTATTTATACATATATTTACGTAGAAGTTTAACCGCATTTGTAATCACATAAAGACCACAAACACAACTAAGTACCGTTGCTTTTGTTGTCCCATTTGAGAGCAATGCTTTAAGGGATAGGCGTAAATGAACTGCTTCCTCTTTAAATATTCAACACTAAATCGAAAGAGTGAAAAAAAAAAAAAACGTGAGACAATCAACTGAGGGACGGGGTGGGTTATGGTGGCCGACGTCGGCTGCGGGTTTGTCACAATGACAAACACATATTAATAATAATAATAATAATAATAATAACAAGAGAGGATGTTGAGGAAGAGGAAGAGGAAGCTGAGGAACTGTAGGACGTGAGAGCAGGCGCAACACTTTGCTGCTGCTTTGTTGTTGCGTCCGTTTATCTATTTCCATTTCGATCGCTCTCTATATAAATAATAACAAATAGCAAAACAGTTCACGTAATCAAATCAAAGAGAGACGAAGAAGAGAGTGCGCGCACGCTAGACGCAGAGCGAGAGCTTTGCATATTTCCGGCAGCGCCGCCACCGACGCCGATGCCATCAACAACAAAAACAATATTTTCAACAACAACAGCTGGGCAAGCATTTTTTGAGAGCTTTTAATGGCGTCCAATGACATGCGCTCCCGCTCTCCCATTCACAAACCGTTTTACTGTACTATGTCTATGTATGTATGTGCGTGTATGTGTGTGTGTGTGTTGGTGAAATATAAACAAAAATTATCGAAATTAAATGTAATATAAAATGACAGAATAATACAAAAATAATTCATTTAGAAAAACAATCAAATTGTATACAAAATATATACATTAATTATTAATAATAATATTATATATATAAATATATGTATTTATATTTATTTCTTTTCTTTTTTTTTTTTATATACACTTGTAATTATGCATTTATCTAGTGTAATTGTGTTTACTTTTTACTCACACACACACACACACACACACGTGTGCATGTAGTTTAGAATTTTCTCGAGCTTTAGCTAAAGTAGACAACAAACAACGAAAAAATTGTCGGCGACCACGCGGCGTATACGTAACCCCCCCATGCAAACAGCTCGCTATATGTATGTATGTATGTATATATATATATATGTGTGTGTGTGTGCTGTGAGTATATGTATATGCACACCATAAACGTGCGCCTATGTGTGCGTGTCTGTGTGATGCCTTTAATTTGGTTCGCACAATTGTATATTACGTATACGCTACATATGCAGGCATAAGAAATAAAAATATAAATATATGTATATATATATATAAACACACACACACACGCACACACACAAACACACACACTTGTACATAGAGTAGTTTACAACTGATAAATATTTGAAAAATCCACAAAAATACTAAGAAAACGAATTAAAATAATAAAGAAATCAAATATATTACAAATAAAATGTAACAAAAATAAAAATTAATACAATAAAAATACAAGTAAAAAATAAATTAATAATAATAAGCAACTTTAAAAATTAATAAAAAAATAAAATAAATAAGTAAACGAACGCCAAAGAGAGGCAGCAACACACAGCGAGGCGACAAGGCCGCTTTGAATGTATTGTTGTGCTCTTAGCTGCCTGCTTGTAGAGTGTGTAAGTGTGTGTGTGTGTGTGTGACAGCGAGAGAGAGAACCAAGGCAAGTGTTATTGTTTTCATCATTGTTTTTGCTTAACAAACATTTTGCCTTTATGAAAAAGAAGACAATATTATTATTACATTTTTAATATTATTTATATTTTTTTTTTACATTAATTAAAATTGCATTTATGTACTTTACTATAAATTGATTATAAGACGAATAAAAAAAAAAAGATAAACGCTCTGCTGCTCAGCTAACTGCGCTCTTTTAATGTGAGCTTTCACTCTCCCACATACGCACACAGCGACGGCGACAGCGTTGCTCCCTCTCTCTACCTCCCTCCCTCCCTCTCTTCCATACACACACAGACACTGACTTTTCAACGTGGTTTTTATTATTTTTCTATGTATTTTTATACTTTCCGTTGCTTTTGCGAAATTCGTATATTTCGAGCATGCGGATTATGAAATCTAGACACAGATTAGAAAAAGCAAAAAAACATTAAAAAATATATACATATATATATATATATTTATATATATATATATATTTAGAAAATGAAGTGTAAAATCATGTAAAACCAACAACTACAAATCATCGCATATTTTTGTTATTGTTTTTTTCGTAGTCATGGCTCTCACTTTAAGCGCTCTCTTTTTCTGTCATTCTCTCTTTGCTTAAGCTCACGTTCCTGTGGCCACTGACACATACACAAAGCCACTTCAACACATATACACATATGTATATGTATATGTATGGCAAATGATCCACATACCTCTGCACTAGACGAACTCAAAATGTTTTCTAAACATTTGGCACACACAACAATGAATTGAACTTTTCTGTGATTTTATTAATTTATTTATTTAGTTTAGTTGAGAAGTGATATCTTCAAATTTTGTAAATTCGCCTTTTTATTTCGAGGCCTCGCACAATTTGAACTGTAAAGCACGCGAGCAGACAAACGAATGAAGCGAAACGGCGGCAGCGCCAGCAAATGAAATGCCGAAACGAGCCCCGTACACACACACAAGCACACACACGCACGCAGAGAGAAAAAAAGATAGAGAGCTACACACAATCATACACTTACACGCTCGCGAGAGCAAAACGTAACAAAGGCACGTAAGTTTGCAATGAGAGAGAGAGCCGGCATGCAACACACAAAGTCAAAAGCGCGTCGTAAACAACAACAAGAAAGCTAGATTTAACAAGCAGAGAGTGTGAGAGAGCGCAATAACAGATAGACGCCGTTGCGCGTATATATGTATGTATGTGTGTAGGAGCGTTGGCGCATGACATTGCCATTTATTGAAAGCTGAGCAGCAGCAACAGCAACAACAAAAGCAAACAACATAAGCGTCAGCAGCGGCGTCGACCTTATTGACGAGTTTTACAAACTATTTTTGTTGCGCTTTACTCAAAGGATCAGACCAACAACAAAAGCACAACAAACAGCTGTTTGGGTAAGGCCATAGAATGACTCAATTGAAAGAGACAGAAAGAGAGAGAAAGACATACCAGTTCATGCGTAAATAGGAAGGGTAGACTGATACCCACCCCCCTCCCAACCATTGTTGTTATTGTTGATTACATTTGTTTATAAATGAATATATGTATATGTACATATATATATATATATATATATATATATATATATACATATGTATATAATTTTTTTTTAATTTATACACATACACGTCTGTTGCGCATTAGCTAAATTAACTCAAATTTGTTGAATTAATTAATGAATAATTAACTTACTTAATGGAATGTGCTAACTAAAACGCTGGCGTCAACACGTGCGCTGCCAACGCATCAAAGCAGCGACCGCAGCAGGAAATACAAGAAGCCAAAAAGCTAAAGCAACAAAATCAAATCTGAAAAAAAAAAGCTAACAGTATAATAACAACAACGCAAGCAGCGACGCCAGCGATGGTAGCAACAGCAAAAGCTCAGCCAAATGCAGCACAAGCATTTATACTTGTTGTCGATGTTGTTGTTGTTGTGTTTAGCATATTTAATTTTAGCCAGGCGGAAAGGAAAATTGAAAAACGGCATTGTCTTCTCTACTGCTTCTTCATCTTGCGACTCTCTTTGTTAAAAATAAATTATATATTTATTTTATTCACGCATAAAACAAAAACAAAAATAAAAATAAAAACAAAGCAAACGAAAGCGACAGATGAAGTGAGTGTCATATGCAAAGAGCGCAAGAAGATGGAAGTGAAGAGAAAGAGCGAATGCTCTGCGAGCGAGAGCGCAAGAGCGCAAGAGCGCGCGCTCATTTGATTGAGAGCGAAATGAACTTTGCCGGCTTTTTTGGGCCGCTGCGCAAAGGAGGGAGGAAAAAGTGCAATCGCAGCAGCAGCAATAACAGCGGCGGTAGCACAGCAGCCGCTACGAAAAACTAAAAAAAGCGCATCAAACAAAATCGTCAACTAAAAATAAGCACATCTTTGTTATCGTTTTTGTTGCTGTTATTGTTTTTTTGTTTTTTGTTTTTATTTTTATTGTTATTGTTTTTGTTTTTGCTTTTTGCTTTTACTTTGGCATTTAGTGAGAGCACGCGCTTTACGTTGCGTTGGTTGAATTCATAGTCGCATTTGTATTTTGCCTTTGCTTTCGTGACTGCTCTGTTGCCAAGCGCTGAAGTGAGTAGAGAGGTGAAGAGTGCAGTATGCTGCCCACCTCACCCTCTCCGCGCTCCCTTAACCCCTTGCCATCTTGTCACGCTTTACACTATCCTTTGAGTGACAGTTCTTGGGCAATTTTCAATTTCAATTGATTTCGACGTTCAAAAAATAAACCTCTACGTGTGCATGCCTCTGAGTGTGTGTGTGAGTGAGTGTATTTATGTGTGTATGTGTATGTCTTTTGGCCAAGCAATTTGCTGGCACAACAACAAATTAGGTCAACCACAATTAATATAACTAAATATAGCCATAAAAAAAAAAGAAAAAAAATATCATCTGCAGCACCTACAACAAAAAAAAGCAACCGCAACAACAATAGCAACAAATAATGCTGATAACAGTACATAAGGAAGTAGAAGCACAAGAGCTTTTGCACATCGATTATATTTACCGTTAGACTGACGACAAATCATAACCGCGCGAGAACATAATGCTGGTACAGCCGACAAAAATATCGAAACATATTTTATTTGAAACAATTAAAATTCTCTTTTTTTTAAATAAATTTAAAAAAAAAATAAATAAATTTATATATTAATTAAGATGAAATAATTACTATGATGCAATTAATAACAACAAAAATTCGTATGCCTGCCTTTATGCTACTCAAACATTAGTTTTTTTTTTTTTTTTTTTTTTTTAAGTATTTCTCTGCTTGGTTGGCAACAAGATTGAAGAAACCTTCAACATATAAATCACTTTTTTTTTTTTCTTTTTTCAAAGGTATAAAATTGTTTGCTTCTCGCCGCTCTTCAATAAACTTAGTCGAGAGAAAGAGAGAGAGGGAGAGAAACAGAGCGCGATAAACGTTTTTAGTCAATTAGCACATTTGAAATAATTCAATGCAGGAACAACTGAACTGAACTGAACTACTTACTATCTATCTATCGTGTCTGTGAACAGATGTATATATATAAATATACACATATGTATATATATATATATATATATATATATATATATATATATATAGACTAATCTGCATGAAGATCATAGTTGTCATAAAAAACCAGCCCACAACTGGAACTCACTGGGTAGAGAGAGAACGAATTAGTAAATAGTTTATATACCCCGTACATACATCCGGAAAATAAGAGTTGAGCTACTAATCTGCATATGAACAAGCCTATATACATACATACATATATATATATATATATATATATATGCATACGATATCTATATGCGTTAGATGCTCATCGCACCTAACTAGATCAGAAGTGATAACAGCTCAGTTCTTTTATTATGCCGACTTCATTTTTTTTTATTTTGTTTTATTCTATTTTATTATTATTTTATTTTTTTTAATTAAGAAAAAATTTTAAATTATTCTTTTTTATTTATTTAGTTTTTAATGCTGAAATTGCAAATTGGATTTTTTAATTTTTGTTGTATAATAAATACAATCTATTAGAAAGTATTTGAATTTCGTATTTTTATTTATTTATTTTTTGTTTTATATATTTATATTTATTTTTCTTATTGATATTTTTGTCGCATGCACCAAAAAAGGGTATCCTCTCAAATGATCAAGTGTTTTGCCTGGTTCGCTTTGTTGTCAAATTTCTTTTGCCTAACAGTTTTGTCTTTGCCTTTGTTTTTGTTTCTATTACTGTTGTTGTATAACAGCGCACACGAGAAGTTGTCGCCGGTTGCCGCTGCTGTTGCTGCTGCGCTGCTTCTGTTACTTTTTGTAGTTTTTAGTTTTGTTTGCATTTTGCGCATCGTTCGCGTTGTTATTGTTGTTGTTGCTTCGCACACACACACACAAATGCACACTTGCGAGCACTCGTCTATATACATACATATATATATATATATATATATATATATATATATATATATATATATATATGACTCTGAGTGTATGTATATATATCTTATCGCGCTAACAATACAAAGTTCTTTTTTGCTACTGCGTTTGTATGTATGTAGGTATATATGTATGTACATATGTACTGTGCGAGCTAAATGCATACATACATAATTATTTTCATTTTTTATGTAATCAACAAAACAGCGGCCACATGCGGCGGCAGCGACGGCAGTGGCAGCAGCGTCAACGCTGGCTTCTCTGCCGCCACCGCCACTACCGTTGCCGTTGCCGCCTATTGCTTCCCTCCTTTGCCAAGGTTCTCAAAAAAAGCACCAAGACACAGCACACGCACACACACACACACACACACACACACAAATACAAATACAAGATGAGTGAGGTGCAAAGTCATAGCGTCAACATAAGTGCGAGAGCGAGAAAGCGACAGCGAGACGAGGGAGCGTCGTTAGTTTGCTGCCGAGTGGGTGGGCAGCAAAAGCGTCGCCTGCCTATGCGTGCGATGCTCTTTTTCTCCTACTCTCACACTCTCCCTCTGTCTATAACTGTAGCCGCCTTCAATCCCTTTCGCAGACGTTAGTCAAAAATATTATGCCTTGTATATATGTGTGCGTGTGTGTATTTGTATTCAATTAGTTTTTAATGGGGGCGTTGTAGAAATTTCCAATTGATTTTTAAGCACACGCAGACAAAGCTTAAGTTATCTTTATCATTGCATAATCTCTCTTTGTTGTCGCATGCTAATTGCACACACAAATTTTATTTTCTTCTTCTTTTTCTCCTTCTTCTTCTCCGATGCTTAAGTAGAAGTCAGACAATGACGAGGTCGCTTTATCACAAATTTGAAACCCTGCTACGTCAAAACGAATCAACAAATACAAATATGACACGACTCACGGTGCGCGACGCTCTCTCTCTCTCTCTCTTTCTCTCTCCCTGTGTCGCTCTCTCATACACACTGTGTTAGCAAAAGTTGAGAGCTGAGAGCAAATCGCAATAACAATGCAAATCCATAAAAGGCTGATCGCAAAAACAACAACAATAATAAATAGCCAAACAATTTACAAAGCACGAGCAGTAGCGTCGTCAAGGGACGCCAACGCAGACGTTGACGTCGCAACGCTACACTGTCGCTATATTTCTATTTTCCTGCTGACGCAGACATTGCTCAAAGAGAGAGAGAGAGAAACGAAGCACACTATTTCTCTCGTGAGCACGTAACGGCAACAACGACGACGACGACGACGACAACGACAACAATAATAACTAACTGAAACCGAAGACGCCGATTGGGATGCCGCCACTGTACATCGCATTAATTCTGAATTCGAATGCAAATCAATTATTAATCAATATATAAACAGTTTCTAATCCAACTCGATTTGCATGTGAATTCATATTCATGATTTCGTTGCCAATCGTATGCATGCATTCACTTATTCTAACAAATGACCCAAATATAATTTCTATTCATTGTGACGTCACAAATATATTTATATACGTCACACGTAAATGCAATGCGTAAGCATTTTTTGTTTCTTTTTCTTTTTTTTTTTACCAGATCTGTCACTGGCATGACATGTGTCGTGCATGCATGCGTGTGTGAGTGCAAATAGATGATATAATTTTGTATATGTGCACACATATTAAAACTAAAAGCGAAATATTCATTTTAGAATATTATGCGCAGCAAATAAATTATAACAAAGACGCAAAGAACAACAAAATATAGCATGGCTATCGTTCTCTCTCCTCTCTCTCTCTCTCTCTCTCTCTCTCTCTCTCTCTAGCTTTGCGAGACAGGCACATCGTTGTGGACAACACTGTAGCAACAAAACGTACAAATGCGGGCGACAATAATTGCTGACCACCTCACACCACCCCCCAGCAACGACCCAGAGAGCTGATCGTTTGCAGTTGCATTTCAATTTCAATTGTTGCTGACTGTGCGCTGGCAGCGACGCCGCCGTGCGCGTCTGCTGCGGGCCACTGCAGCGGGGGGCGTCAAATTTACAGCAACGAAAACAAACCGCAAAGAGACGCGGGGGTCGACGCCTCTGCCAGCACGCTACAGCAACAGTAGCAGCAGCAGTTTTTTTCTTTTAAATATATATATATATATGTACCTTCTTTATTTATTTATTTATTTTTTTTTTGTTATTGATGTGACCAAGTTTTTGTATTAACACGCACACATATATGAACGAAAAAAAAAAAAAAATTAAAAATTATATATGTACACAGCACGTTTTGTTATTATTGAATTTATCTACGTTTGTTTCTTGCTCTTTATATTTGTTTTTTTGGCATTTTGCACTCACGTTTTGTTGTTGTTGTTGCTGTCAGAGCCAGCTTCGCTCTTCCTCTCTCACGCTGCAACGTCAGCGGCGCTGATTGAATTCTTTTTGCTTATCTCCTTGTCGCTATCTCGTTTCTGTTGTGGGCGGCACTTGCTAACCTTTTTACGCACTTTTTGGATTTTGTTTGTTGTTGTTCTCTTCTCTTCTCTTCTCTTGAACGTTGTATCGACCAATTAATTAACACTGAACGCGAACGCGCCACACAAAAAGTTTGCCAAAGACGGGGAAAGTCAAATAGCAAACAATAAAAAAAAAGTTGGCAAATAGGCAAAAAAAATCTTATTTTTTGTTTATTTAATGTTTATGTTTGCACATTATCTAAAATCATAGTCATCAGAATTAGGTTTTGTGAAGTTTAAACGGAAACTTGCATGAAATATTATTGTTCAGTTAATTTCTAAGTGTAGTCTCGACACCGCACGTCCGTTGCGCTGAAAGGCACAATGCAAAATGAATGAGATTTTCAGAACTCTGACAGTGTCGACAACGGAACGAAAAATGAAACGAAACAAAACTCAAAACGAATGGCACAAGGCGGCAAACGCGGCGCAGTCGTATACGACTCACAATGGGCTCAGTTCACCTCACTGTGTCTGCTCGGCTATTCACTCAGTTTATTTTATTAATTAAAATTCAATTATCATTTCCATTTACATTGTGACATTTTACAGAAATTGTTCTTGAATATGTTAGCAATCACTGAAGTTTGTATTCGTGTGAAATAAAAAATTTGCCCACAGTTCGATGGTAAGAATTATCGTAGTAGTAGGCTTTGCTTGTGCCCTCTACCTGATTACGTGTATGTGTGAGTGTGTGTGTGTGTGTGTTTTTAACTGAGAGCGAGAGCGAGAGAGAGTGCGTGTGCTGGCGCTCCCGTTGCCAGACTTTCTGTTTGTTGTTGCTTTAGCTGCTGTTTCTGACGCTGTTGTTGCAACTTGTCAACACATTGACGTAAACTGACAACAACCGCAATGCCAGATTGTTTCATTTGAAGCACTGGAATTTGCTGTTGCCGCCTTTAGCAAATTTCATTTGCTCAAACACACAAATGACACTCACAATTATTTGCATTTTAATTGCAAAAACAAAATCTTGTTTATGTGATTTCGTCGCACGCATACTAACGTAAGCAAGCACAGCGCACATATAAAAACATATGTCTCCGCTCTTTAGGCATTTCGCTTATGTGTGTGAGTGTGCGTTTGTGTGCATGAGTTAATTTATAAAGAGCGTAAGAGAGAGCAAAAGAGCAAGATCAAAGCGCGTGGCAAACACATGGTTTTTGTTTTTGGCAGAAAACGAAGAAGTAGCAAAAGCAACAGCATGGATCGCTTACAGTTAGTTCAAGTGTGCTTGTTTGTTGTTGTTCTTTGTGTAGCACAGTGGGACTAGATGCTTACTAAAATATTTCGATTTACAAATATAAACACTTCACTCATACATATGAGTATATATTTTTACATATGTACATATTTTTATGGTTTCAAAGGAATATAATGTCTGGAAACTAAAACATTAATAATTAATTGTGTTTATTAATTTTAAAAATTATACATATATGTTATTATATATTCTATTATTTTAATATATATTTTTTAATATATATGTATGCATACACATATTTAAACTTTTATTTAAAAAAAAAAAAAAAAAAAAAAAAAAACAACTTTGATATAATCCAATTTCAATATAATTCTGATATCTATCGATACCATGCGTATATACATACATACATATGTATGTACATGTGTATAGACGTTTACTCTACCAAAGCGATTTGTCGTGTGAAAGTATATATGTACTTATGTATATTTTTATATGTATATATATATATGTACATATGTATATTTGAATATATATGGATATTTCGATCACATATGACAAATATATATTGGAAGGTAATAGTATTTATAAAAATAATGTGTGTACACCATAAAAACGATATGTATGCATATATGAATGTTGTGTATGCGTATATGTATATGTATATGTGCACATGTGTCACACACTGAGAGGCAAAAAAGTCAATCACACAAACACAACCGCAACATCAGACGACGCCATCGTTCGCGTCTGACGCTGAATTGCCCATCGACACCCGCCCGCAAATAACAAAACAGCGTCGCCGACAACAATCATCGCCTGTTCTCATTCTCGCTCTCGCTCTCGCTCTCCCAGCTTTGCGCGTATGTGTCTCTCTGCCCCCTGTCTCTATCTCGCTCGTTCTTTATCTGTCTCTCGCTCGCGCTCATCTTCCCGCATATACTGTTTACGACTTTAGCACAATGTATTGGCAGTTAGTTGATTTAGGCTAGGTATGCTAACAATAAACAAAAACGCAAAGTGCATATCAAACACGAAGCTTATGAAAAAATAAAAAAAAATGCTTGTGGTTGGAATTATTGATTATTGCTCAATTATTTTGATTTTTAAAAAGTTTGATCAAACAAAATTAAAATTCTTAACATTTTTGAATTGATACAAATAAATAGCAATTGTTTATTAAATTTAGAATTGCTTATGATCATCTATTCCTTTTACTCGCCATATTCGTAGGCATTGACTAAAACAAAGTAGAAACTGAAATGCCGTTACTGCTTCTACGCTGCGTGTGTGTTGCGCTCTAATTTTGATCACGAATCGCGCACGCATACTCACAAACGCAAACACACAGACACATGCGCATTCTCGAGCAGAAAGAAGCACATGCACGTATGAACATGTACGTATGCAGGCTAGCTGGCAGGCATGGCGAGTCGACAGTGGGGCAAAAGGCGACGCACTTGTTCCACGTCGCACTATTAATGAAAATGAATTGTAATGCGAACGTGTTAATTAGAGAGAGATAGCAATGAAGAGAGCGGCTTTTTATTTGTCAATGTGTTTTGTGTTTGTGTTTGCACTGGTCTTTGCCGATGTAAAAACAAACAAAACAAAAAGCAAAGCATAAGCTGAGTAGAGCACAAAATGTGGCCAGAATAGACACGACAACTACTACTACTACTACTACTACTATTACTATTACTACTACTACTACTACAACTACTACTGCGACAACAACAAACAACAACGGTGAAAAGAAAGCCAGCCGATAAGCAACAACAATAATAGCACGAGTTCTTATCGTTTTGCCACTCAATTATACAAATTTTCATGATTTGCCATTGCCATTTTCGTACTGCAGCTTGCGTCGTTGGCTTGCCGACGCCGACAGAAGCGTCGCACACAACAGCAAAACATTTTGCGACGCTCACGTAATTGAAACGTCGGTGGCGGCTTTTACTCTAATTGGAATTGTTGTATGCCCGTTTTCCGGCCGGTTTTGGCCAAAGTGATTTTTTTAACCTGACCAGCCAAAAGTAAATATACACATGGGCAGAGATAAAAAATATATATGTTTATATATAAAGGCATACATACATGCATATATATGTGCCTAAATATGTTTAAAAATACATATGTATTTATATACATTATACCTACATATAAATGTGTATATTTGTATATAAAAAATAGAACAAATTAAGCGAAAAGAGGCAGAGAGTCAGAGTTAGCGGCATTAGCCGAGACAGTGAGTGCGACTGTGACTGCGACTGCGACTGCATATAAGAAGCAGAAAAACTAACAAACAAAAATTATGTGGGCCACGCTGAGCGCACTATAAAGGAGAGAGGGAGACCCATAGTGAAAGATAGATAAAGAAAGAGAAAGAATGGAATGGAGAGCGCGCGCATTGGCATGATAAGAGCGGCCTCCAAAATTGTTTACTCACAGTTTTAGACGCTACTGTCCCCATGCGGTCACTCTGGACTCTCTCTCTCCCGCTCTCGCTCTGATGAAATTCACACAGAGCGGATATGGAGTTATACAATACGCTCAAATCCAATAAGCAAGTGAAATTACTTGTTTGGAAATTGCAATGCACGGGAATTTCAAGAGCGGCAACAAGAGCAGCAAAAACCAGTTAGAACATGCCACAACACAAAGAGAGCGAGAGAAGAGAGTGATGGAGAGAAAACTATAAACAGTTAAACAGGTGCATAACAACAATGAATCGACTGCGTGAGAGCGTGCAAAAGCTAACACACCACACAAACGCAAAAAAAAAGCGAAAAACAAAAACAAAAGCTAAGAAACAAAACTCATACACTACATTCACATACAGTTACACGCACAGCGCGTGTTGAGCGCGCACAGTGTGACCAGTATTAGCGATAATTTTACGAATCTAGGAACACAGTCACGCTGCGCCGTCAACACGTGATGAAAAAAAACATGTACATACATGTATGTACGTATGTATGTGTATGTATAAACGAAAATGCGTGTATTGTCAAGATAACGCAAAGGCAAACCTAGCGAAGGCAATCTTTTACGTCACCACAGTGTGCCGTGCAGGCAGACAGCGACAAATGTGGAGATCAACACAGATCACTTACTCAACCCCAAAAACGTGAACGTAAACCGAAATGTTTAAATGGCATTTTCCTAAACTATACACATACACACACACACACTCAAATACTCATGCACACATACATACATATGTACATGTGTTTGTATAATCATGTGATACCAAAAATAAAGAAAAATGTGAAAATCAAATAACAGCGACTGCGACAAGGCACTAAAAAGTCACAAGCAAAAGTGGAGCAATAAAGCAAACAGTCGAAACAGAAACAGCCAAAAAAAAAAAAAAAAAACATTGTTGTGTGCATACACACACACACACACCGCTAATGCACATGTGTCTGTGTGTGCACGGCAACAGCTCGTCCATTTCTAATAGGTTGTATTTGCAATTTACAGCAAGAGTAAATCTATGCAAATAGCTGCAAGCAAAAGCAGAGGCAGAAACAAAAACGAAAACAAAGACAAAAGCAAAAAAATAATAGCAACAGCAAACCAACAATCAAAAGATACGCACAACAAAATTGTCTCGAGACACCGCCTGTATTAAATTTCAATGAAAATGAAAACAGAATGCAAAAGAAAAGCTTTTGTACACATGCATGCACGCATACATACATGCATACAAACATATGCGCATACATACATGCGTATACATATATGTAAATACATTCAGCAAGAATCCAATCAAAGCACTAGACCATCGAATCCCAAATACCCTACATACATGCATACATACATATGTATTTATGCAAAAGTCTCACACGTACATACATAATTAATTGAGATGCTCTGCAAACAATTCTTGTAGAAAAATAGGTCATTGATGGATAAATAAACAATTTGATTTTATTTCATAGATTTAATGCAATCATATTAAAGCATATCAAAAGTTCTATTTCACTTGCATACTATATTGCATAGGGAGAGTTTGATATGTGTGCGCCAACACGTGCATGTCTGTACATGTCGCACGTACACACACACTTACAATCGCTTATAAGAGTCGAGACGTCGCGACGTCGTTAATAGACTTCTTCTGCTACTAACACACACATCAAAAACATATGAAAAAGGAATACAGAAATTAGGCAAGCAAAACCAAAATTGTAAAACAATCTTAGCGCTGCTAGTAGTGATGGTGAGTAGAATAGAGAGAGCATAGCACACAGAGAGAGAGAGAGAGAGAGAGAGAGAGAGAGAAAGCGTTCAAAAATCGTTGACAAGCTTTAGAAGCAGCTCGAATGGTGCACAGTGTCGCGAGTTTGTTGTGCAATCCACTTTCAAAGGCTTGCTTATTCATAATAATGACAAATGCAATGAATATCAACCATATGGGTATTTGTTGCTCTTATTTTTTCTCTATATATATATATGTTTTTTTTTTTTTTTTTTTTTTTTAACACGAAATTCATAAATATATTTATAGCATATCAAGTTGTGTTTTCTTTTCACGGTAAGCTTTAGCAGTGTGTTAACCACTGTAAGTCGTGCTACATATGTTTGTTTGTTTGTGTGAATCGGCGAGTCGGTGAGGTCGTGTTGTCGATTTCGTGTTTTGTTTTTTGTTGTTGTTGCCGTAGCTATAGCTGTAGCTGTAGTTGTAGCTGTGTCTGCTTTAGGCGGGCGAGGGGCGTGTTTTGGGCGGTGGACGGTGGATGAACACTTTAAATATGTTTGCATTAAATACATGTGTTAATACACTTACATACACATATATGCATATGTATGTATGTATATATAGGCATTTGTGAGCGCACAATAATTAGTGTAAAAATAGTAAAATAAAAATAAATATATAAATAAAAAAAAAATAGCAGCAAATTATTATTTTTTTTTTTATTATTAGTGTTTTTTTAGTTGAAATGGTTTTCTGTCCGAGGCTCAATTGTCATTTTGAGACAGTTTGTCTTTTTCACTTTTTATTCATTTTGTATTTTGTTTCTTTTTTTGTTTACTCTGTCATCGCTTTTCGTTGGCGTTTGTTTTTGTTTGTGCTATCGAGTTTGATGTATGTAGTTTGCTCTTCGTCGGGAAGATTGCTGTGACGAGCAAGTGTTCCAGGTATTGGACATGTCGTCGTTGTCGTCACTGTTGTTGTTTTTCTTTTCATCTAAGCAGCTAAATAGTTGAATAACAAATGTACAAGTGATTAATAAAAGGCAATAAAATAAAGCAACAGCGTACAAAACGACAACAATGCAAACAAACACACACGAACACATACATAGACATAGACCCGACACACACAATATCAACCATAGGGCACCAACGCTCAATCGTGTGCGCGCTCTCTGTTTCACTCTCTCGTTATCTGCCGCTCTTAAGCGCTCAATTGCTCTTTCATCGTTTGCGCTCTTGCGGCATCGCAATGTCAACAGACGCAAAAAAAAAAACGATCCCGTTTACATTGGTTACGCTCAGCACGGTATTTTGTTTCGAGCGCTTAGCTTGATTGATTTATTTTAACAATAGTAATTAATTTTTTATACTTTGTGTAAGAGTACATTATCTTTTTGCTAATCTAAATGTGACATTTGCTACATGTACACATTCTTACACATACTTTCATACTTACATACATACATATGTACATATCTATATATAATTACATACTCTGTTGAACGCTGCTACCTACTTACAGACAAAGCTATGAAAATCCGTTTGAAATTATTTGATGGTTGTTGTTGTTTGCTTTTTTTGTATTTGACGACGTGCTGCCTCAATTAGTGCGCATTTCGCATGTGAGAGAGCTGCACGCAACAACAAAACACACACACACTATTCTTTTAGTCTTCTCTGTATTTGTGTATGTGTGCGCGTATGCCGGTGGATCATGAGAGAGCCCTGGCAATGGCTGGGGCAGAGAGGAAGAGATTTGTACTGTGTGTGCGTTGTGTAAGAACAAGCAGCAGAAGTGATATATATATGTATGTATGTACATATATATATATATATGTACATATGTATGTATGTCTGTATTTACGCATTTTTTCAGCATGATCTGAGTGTATTTTCGTTGTTGTTATTGCTGTTGCTTTTAAATACAAGTTTGTTGTGCGTACAAGCATATGCAAAAAAAAAAAAAAAAAAAAACAATATATGTATGTATATGCATATGTAACTACGCACATGTATATGTAAATATGCATACATGTATGTGAGGTGAGTATATATGTATGTAAGTACGTTTGTGTGCGTGTGTGTATGGGTAAGGCCAGCCACTTTTCGGCAGCGACTGCAACGAACAGCAACTGCGTCGATAATCTATGGTTGTACACGTACATACATACATATGTACATATATACATACGTATGTACATATGTACCTCTATCAACTAAAAGAAATTTCCCAACTTCTTTATTTTCTTGCAGAGATTCTTGAAATCATTTTTAAATAAGTTCAATCAAGTTTTTGTTATTTTGCTTGCGGCACATGTAATATACATGTACATATACATATACATACATAAATACACACATATACGTACATATGTACAAATACATATGTATGTACATATATCAGGCTAAGAGCTCCGTTCATTTACATAGTTTGAAATAAACGAAATCGTGTTGCTTATCACAAATTTGTAATGGAAAACGAAACCGAACAAAAAATGCACAAAAAAAAAGAAAAATACAACAACAACAAACACCCAAGAAACGAAATCGAATAAACAAATCGCCAGCACTCACATATTAATGATAATTTGCTGAAGGTTAAATTGTTAATAACAAATCGATGGCGTCGTTTGTTTGGCCTGTCGGCCAACTGGAAACTGGAGTGTGAACACTTTTAGCTCGATCCGCACTCATAATTGTTGCTAAACAGCGTTAATAATAAATCCACACACCTGTTTATATTCAATTATTCGGGCAAACATTCATGCCATGGCCAAAAATTGTGTTCCTATATTTAAAAGTGCGCGCCAAAGCACGTGCTGCAAATGTTAGCCGCATAACGACAGATGGCGCTGAATTGTTCTTGATTGGCAAATAGAAAATAGATGGCGCTAACTGATCGTTGTTGGCCTGAATTGCTGCCAATTATGTAATTATAAAGCTGTATTCTCAGCTGGATATTTGCTCGTGAACACAAATTAAAGAATATAGCTAAGATGAAAACTAAATATATGCATGAATACATATGAACTGCTGAGTCAATTAAGTTTGTTTAAGCAATGCCCATTACCTAATATGAGCGGAAGATGACGCCAGCATAGCGGCTGTGTTAGCCAACAATAAATAAAATGAGCAATAGCTGGCACTAGCATAACTGCTTGTGTATATTCTGCAATACATGAACAAAAGCTGGCGCTAGCACAACCGCATAGTGCGAGTAGACAACAACAATATGAACAATAGAGGGCGGTAGTAAAAATTTGAGCTACTTCTGCCTAAGTTGCAATAGATGGCGCCACAAATACCATTTATGTATTTAAATTTATATAAAATATGAATAAATTAAATTCAATGGAACACTATTAAGTATACGTTGTCGCTGTGACCCCGACCAGTGTTGTGAAATATCAGAACACGCTAGCACTTCAACATCTTTACTTATTTAAGTTTTATTTATGCATTGTATTTTTTTGTGTTTTTGGTTTTTGTTGTTTTAAATATACAATTGGGTACATTCAAACATGCATTCAATTTACAAAGTTTTGAGTTTTAAACGTTATTTAAGTTTTATGAATTTAAATTCATTGATAATATGCATTTTTGTTTCTTATTTTTCTTTTTCTTTTTTTATGTATTTGTTTTTAATGTTAGGTTTTACAATTACAATACAAAAAAAAAAAAAAAAAACAACATTTATCTATATTTATATATAATATATATAGCGTAGTTTTGCTAATTTTTTTTTTTTAATATATTTAATTTTTTTGTTGCATTTTTTGTGATTTTTTTTTTTAGTTTTGGTATTTTCTGTTTAGTATTTTTGGTAGTAGTAGTATTAACTATGTAAGCTGGATTTTACGTATAAAATTTTTGGATGTTTATGCTTCAAGGGCATTTCTATGCAAGTTGAAAGATCTTACAAGATTTTCTATTTTTTTTTTGTTGTTGTTTTTTATTCATATGTATGCATACGTATACATATATATATATATATATATATATATATATATGTAGAGTATATATATATAAATATATTTATAGTAGTTTTCTTTTTTATTTTTATTTTTTGAGTTTTTTTTTTTTTAAGTTTGATGTGGCGCTTACAGAAGAAAAGCTTAGCTGAAGGCTTTGAAAATTGTTTCTTGACTGAAAGAAAATATGCATTAAATGTAAGTACATACATTAGTGTACATGTATACATACATAGATAATTATGTATACATATACTGATGTACATACATCACATGCATTGTATATAGCATACAGTACGTTGTATTGATCTATGTGCATACTTTTACTAGTGTACATACATACATACATCAGTGTACATATGTACTTTCACTAATGTTCATACATACATACTGTGCATGAATTGGTCTACATACATTAGTGTACGTACATATATGTAACATTCTTTGCACATACATTGATACATCAATGTAGGCACGTAGTAATGTATTACATACATTGCTGTACATTCATACATCAATCAATGTTAAGCATACATACATACACTGCACGCACATAATTACCTCACTGCGTACATATAAACATACATCAGTGTACATGCATACATACATCAGTGCATACACATACACATACACATATATAAATATATAGCTAGATACATTTATGTATGATGTACATAGACACATCAAATTTTCTATTTTATCTTCATATAAATTATCTAAAAAAAAAAAAAATCATTTTTGCAGGCGCAGCCAACTTAATACGGCAAACGTTGTGCAGCGTTGCCAGACTTTGCTGTGGGAAACAATTTAAAGCAGCTCAAGCTGCAGCTGAAGGTGAAGCTGCAGAAGAAGCTTAAGAAGCTGACATCTACAGCTGCCCAAAAGAGAGAATTTCATTCACGAATTTGCATCGCATAAACAGCGCGTTCAAAGTGCTCCAATAAATATTGATTTATATATATATATATATATATATATATATATATATATATATATATATATATATATATATATATATATATATATATATATATATATTATTTTATTTATATTTTTTTTTTAATATTTTTTTTTCGTTTCTTTTCTTTTTTTGTGTTTTGTTGTTTGTTGTTCACTACATTGACTAATTACTGTCGCACACCTGTCGGCTGCTTTATATTCAGTTTACTGTGCTTACATGCTACGGAAATGTTGTTGTCTCATCTCGACTCGTCCCATCTTGCTCTAGCTCTAGCTAAAGCTATTTCTCGCTCGCTCGCTTTCACGTCCTTGTGTGTGCGCGCTAGCTCGCTCTCAATCGTTCTCTCTCTCTCTCTTTCTTTTTTCTTTTTTCTTGTTCTCTTTCCTTTGCTCCCTCTCTCTCTCCCTCTCTCTTTCTCTCTCTCTTTCTCTATCCTTCGTATATACAATGATAGTTAAACTTAGTTCTAGGTATTTGTTTTTTTTTTCTTCTATTTTTCTTTCGTTATTTATCCGGGCATGGCCCACACACTCTCACACACACTCTCACACACTCTCACACACACACACTCACACACACACATACATTAGGAAAAAAAAAAAACAGTTTAGTATTTGATAATTTTACACATTAAACTGACTTGGCTAAGAACTAAGAACTAAGCCTAAAACGCTAACGACCTAACCGTCGTCTTTGGGGGGTTTTTATGGGATTGATTTGGGGCAGGTTGGGGTGCCCTCTAGACGTGCTCCACCTGCGTGTCCGTGTGCACGGCCTGCAGCTCGAGCTCCGTTTCCTCGGCCAGCGTATAAACGCCGGGCTTCATTTGGCCATCGAGCAGCGGACTGCCGAGCGCATTTTCCGTTTGATTCGCATAGACGGGCGCCGGCTGAGCTAGGCCCAAACGTGAGCCATTCGGATCCATGGTCAAGATGGGCACCAGCTCGTGATTCACATAATCCTTTAGCACCAGCGAAGTGGGCGTGTCTGAAGCAATAAAAAGCAAAATAAAATAAATAAAATGAAAGATCATTAAAATTCCGTTCAGGAATAGGAAATCTTAGCTCACCTGTCACCAGTGTCTCCTCGGTGGGATTGCGCTGATAGAGATGGCCACGCTTCTCATAGTGTCAGGAGGCAGGCATATAGTATTGATTGCCATCCTCGTGCGATACATCCAACATGGAGCCGCCGGCGCCAACAGCGGTGGCATTGCCCGCCTTTTTGAACTCGACCACGATGCGTATGCGATGGACGATCTCCTCGTGGATGACATTGAAGCACATGGCCGTCAGTGTCATGCCGGACATGATATATACCGAACAGAACCAGGTGGTGGCATTCGAGTCGCGTCGCAATCCGGGCAGCATATCACCAAATCCGATCGTCGAGAGACTCATGAAACAGAAATAGATGCCATCGATAAGGGGCCAGTTTTCCAGGCGATAGAGCACTGCCGCTCCAAACACTATATAGATGATCATCATGGAGAAGCAGAGGAGAATGGGTGCCAGGATGCTTAGGCCGTGCATGGAGCCACGTGATTCGCTGGCGCTCAGTGAATCGATGTCTGTGCCATTGGTACCGCCGCCAGGAGGCGGTGCTGTGGGCATGCCTAGACCTGGTATGCCAGTGGGTGTGCCGCCCGTAGAGGTGGCTGCTGCACTGCCAATTCCTGCACCGCTTCCTACACCGCCTCCAACACCACCAGCTCCGCCACCTGGGGGCGGCTGCTTCTCGGGCGTGGCATGGTAGACGTCACGCACATAGTACGGCTCCTGCATGACCGCCTGCTGCTTGCGCAGCTCCTCCTGCTGACGCTTGCGCTTCATGCGGCGCTCCTTCTCGGCCATGCGCTTCTCATCGTAGCAGCAATAGCCGCAATTGGAGCACAGGCAGCAGCACAAAGCCTTTGAGAACACCTCGCGTGCCACCTTGGCCAGAATGCTGCCGGTGCTGCTCAGATAGACGAGCGTCAATGGAATGCCAAAGAAGGCATATGCCACGGTCACAATCCTGCCGAGAGCTGTGCGAGGTGCAATGTTGCCATAGCCTGCAAAAGAGATAGAGATAGAGAGAGAGAGAGAGGGCCAGAGATTAGTTAGAGAATGTTTACGATAGGTGAGTGAGAGAGAGAGAGAGAGAGGGGGTAATTCAAAGAAAGAGAGAGAGAGTGAGATGAGAGAGAGAGAGGGAGAGAGAGTTGGAGAAAGAAAGGCAAAGCGACATGAATATAGGCAGAATAATAAACACAGAGAAAGAGAAAGAGAGAGAAAAAGTGAGAGGGAGAGTGAGAGTGCGAGTAATGCAAAGAGACAGAAAATGGGAATTTTTGGTTCAATGGAGAGAACGATTGGCATAAGGAACAAATGGGAAATGAAACACATTGTGAAAGGGACAGAGCTAGATAGACAGAAAGAGCGAGACAGAGAGAGAGAGATTGATAGAAGGAAAGATAGATAGAAGGAGAGATAGATAGAAAGAGAGAGAGAGAGAGAGAGAGAGAGAGAGAGAGACTGAGTGAGAGACAGAGAAGGAAAGAGAGGGGGAGACATAGAGAGAGGGAGAGAGAGGGAGGGAGAGAGAGAGACAGAGAGAGAGTGAGTGAGTGAGAGAGAGTGAGTGAGAGAAAGAGAGAAGGAGAGAGAGAGGGAGACATAGAGAGAGGGAGACATAGAGAGAGGGTGAGAGAAAGAGAGGGAGATAAAGAGGGAGAGAGAGAGAAGGATATAGAGAAGGAGAAGGAGAGGGAGAGTGAGAGGGAGAGTGAGAGAGAGAGAGATAGAGATAGAAAGGAAAATACTCTGTACAAAAGATAGATATAGGAAAAATGTAATGTGGAACAAAACAGCAGTAGAACAAGTGAATGAGTGAGACAGTCAGAGAACGAAGGATAGAGAGTGAGAGATTGAGAGAGAGAACGAAAGATAGAGAGTGAGAGATTGAGAGAGAGAGGGAGAGAGAGACAGGGAGAGGCAATGGGATCGATCAAAATAAATAGATCAAGCTACATATAGAATATATATGTGCATATATATTATAAGAAGTTTAGCTCTTGTTTCTAAAGAGATTGTTGCATAAAATATTTTTATTTTTACTTTCTAAAAGCTTCTTTTTGCTAAACGTTAAATATACTTTGATATATGCCCAAGACATTTATAAGACTGCTAACAAAAGAAGATTTCCCGTTGTCAAAAATACTGACAATAATATATAGTAAATATATATAATCAAATTTTTTGATCTGTTTCTAATTTCAGGTAACTTTTGCTCGAGATATCCTTCAATCCAATTGGTTTGTCTTCGCTCTTCAGTTGGGCACACTTTCATCGTCTTCACTCTAATTGGAATTTGTGCAGGCGACAGCTGATTGGAACATATCATCAGGCATCTGGCATCTGGCATCTGACATATGCCATATCTGAAGCAATCTCCGCCTCCACAACTTCCCTTTAACTTCGACATCTGTTGCAGAAATAATTAAGCGGGCGAGGTAATAAAAGTGCCTAACAAGCTACAGCAGGTAGACCGCAAATGTATGTATATGTGGCATGTGTATGGGTGTGGCACACCCATACACACACACACACATACACACATTGTTGTCGACATCTTTGTCAGGTGTCTCATGCATAAATTGAAAATTTCTTAATTTTATTGTTGGCGCTTGATGTATTTTTATGCATGTGAGAGGAGGGGATGGGGGGGGGGGGTTGGGTGGCGAGTGGCTAGAGAGGGGAGTTTCAATGTTTTATTACTGTGACAGTGAATGTTTGCTGTTTTATGAACGCCGGACATTAAGACAGAGCTCGAAGCGTAGATCACTCAACACGCAAATAAATTGAATCAATATAAAATCAGATCAGGCAAGTCGAGTGCCAACAACATGGCCAATAGAAATATAGAGTCAAAAGACTTTGCATTGCTGCAGGGGCCTCAATCACACACACACACACACGCACAGCATGTAATTGCGTTGACAGCAAATTTAAATGAAATCCTCCGCCTGCCCAAAAAAAAAAAAAAAAAAAAAAAAGAAAAAATCTACAAAATGTCAATGTGTCAGAAAGCGAACGACGCACAGTGGGACAACTGTATGAAAAATGTGTTAAAAATTCAAATTGATAAACAGTGAATTTTAATAATAATTAATGAAACTCATTTAGAGAAAAATAGCTGAGCATAAAAGCTAAATGTATTCAAAGTTAATTAAATTTTGATTAGAAAAAATATGTGAAAAAATTTAGTAGAAAATAATTGATAATCTGTGATTCATATAGAACTCTTAAGGAACTCTTAAGCTCTCCTCTATCAGGTATATAGAAATCTAATAAAAAAAAAAAAAAAAAAAAACAACAACAATAAATTCGAGTGTTCCATAAATTATTTGTTATTTATTTTTTTCTATATTTTAGGAAAATTTAATAAAACAAAATAATTTTAAATAACTATAAAATCGATGAGGTATATATATTATTTTGGTTGACCGTTTACTGAGGAATACTTAAAATTATAATAATAAAAAAAAATTCGTTTTTTATATTAGAAAAAAAAAAACATTTTTTTTTAAATTTAAAATTTAATAATTAAAAATTTTTTTAATAATTTATTTTTCTCACAAACAAATTTTCTTCTATAATATATATAATTTTTAATATGTGATTTAAATTTGTAAAATATCTTTAAATATTTTAAAATATATCATTTAAATCCTTAAAATATAAAATATATTCTTAATTAAAAATAGAAAATAATAATTAATAATAAAAAAAATTTTAATGACATTAACAATTAGATATTCAAACTTTTAAATAAATACAGGCAAGTGGCTTATTTCTCGTATCTTTGGTTTACAATTTATCATTTCTGCCACGCCAAATGCGTAATGAGCCCACTGTGCAATGCAGCAACACCCACATACACTCACTCACACACACACACTCACACACACACACCCCGTCCTCTACACACATATCGGTGAGCTGGGTTTGGGGCTAATAATATTGGCATTGACCCGAAACCAAAAGCCGTTGCGCTGTAAAACTCAGCTGGCGCGCTGTCAATTTGTTGGCTAAGACGATAGCGGGGGCAGGGGCAGGGACTGGCAGGAGTGTGAGTGCTGACTGAAACTGATTGAAGCATCTACATATTTTATTGAAAGATATTGAAAGATTTCAATATTTAGAGCGTTTATTGTGGGGCGTGCGTGACAGCGGGTTGCCCAGTTAAATACATTATTTCGATTCGATGCGAAATTGACGCGTTTAACATGATAAACATATAGCTACATACATATATAAAGAAGTAGAAGTTGCATGTATGTATATATATATGTATGTATACATTCATATATATACATACATTCATTCAATTGCTAAACAAAGTTTTGCGAGTTTTTCGACGTTTTTGTTTATGGAAAATGCATGAGTTAAGCGTCTTTGAGCAAGTTTCTTTTGCAAGTTTCTTCAAGTTTTCCCAGTTTTCCCAGCTTTCACAGTTTTCATAGTTTATTTGAAAAGTTTATTAGAACTATTAATCTTAGTATTTTATTTTAATTAGCATTGGCAATTAGTTTGCTTAAGCTAGTCTAACATTCCAAGCAGTACCAGTTAGAAACTATGAATCTAACTAGAAATTCGTCGTTAGTTGGTCTAATTGGAATTGCATTGAAATGAGATTAGATGCGAGAACATTTGGTGTGCAGTAAATAAATGAAAAATATATAAATATATACATGCATATACATATGTATGTATATATAGAATCATGTAAATATATGTATATATAATTAAATATTGCCTCAATAGATATATGTATGTAGATTAATTTAACAAATATTTCATTTTACCTCAGACTGTATTTAGTCTCTTCTAAATGCGATATTCAAGCTGACTTTGCATTTATTTGCAAATAAATATATATTTGAATATATGTATATATCTGTTGCTCAAAGCTCTGTCAATGCGATCGCCTTCCACTCACATTTAATAATTTGATCTCTTTCACCATGCACTTTTTGTTACCTAGCTTTTTTCTCTTAGACTGCCCAATGCCAATGTTGTGCTCTCTTCGTTCACAGGCAATCGTGGTGAGCCTGTGCGAAGTGCTTAGGTAGCCATCTCACTCTAACTCAGCCAAAGTCGGCAATACGTTAATCAACCACTATGCTTGTCTCGCTTTCTCCCAGCTACAAGTCGTAGCGAGGAACTAAAACGCTAACTCACTCGTATAATAATTTTACAACAACGCCAGGCTAGTCGCTCACTAATACTAGTGCAAAAGCTGTAGCCAATCACGACAAAATTTAACAGAATTAGGTAAGCGTAAAAAGATGTTGCCTATGTGGGGCCATAATAGCAAAGTAATGAATTTATAAATTAAATGATTTTTTTAATAATAGTATAAAATTAATAAAATACGGATTCTTTTCTTTTTTTTATTTTTATCATTATTTTATCTATATTTATTTTATTTTATTTTACAATAATTTTAATCAAATAAATGATAATTATTTAATTTTAGTCATTGAAAGAATTTATAAGCATAGATAAATAAAAACAAACAATTAATTCATTTAATAAATATGAACACATGTATATATTTTATTTTTCATGTTTTTAAATTTTATTAATTTTTAAAAATGAATTTTTTTAATTTGTAGATTTTAAAGCAATGTAAACGCCAGGCTTGATTAAGAATATATGAATTAATAAGAAAAAAATTGGAAATATTGCTTAAAAATTGTTTTTTAAATTTATAGTAATTTAAATTTTACTTTCACTTGAAATACAAACTTAAAATGTTCTGTAAATAATAAATAATAATTAATGAGCACATAATATGTTTACACACTCACAGAGAATAGCAAACTTTATGCATTATACATTAAATCTAACTATAGCTCCTATATATATATACATGTGTATATAATATAATAGCTCTGATAATCCACTTCAGAGCCAAGCTCGACTTGCTTTGCGGCCATTCATAAGGCGCACAATTACATAAAGTGCTGATATCGATGTTTTGCTTATGCATCGAAGGACTCGCATAAAGCAGGATATGCCCAGGCATAAAAGTCAATTCCCAGCAAGCGGCAAAAAGGAAAAACGAAAGCAACAGCAAGAGTAGAAAGTAGAAAGTACACTCCCCTCCCTCATCCCTCACCACCCCTCCCCCTGACTGGTGTGACGCCCGCGCTAGATGCGCAATTGATGATAGTGAGTGCTGTGAAAATGGAAAATGAAATTTAAAATTATTTTGCAACTAAATTACTTGTCTTATTGCCATCCAGGGATTGCCGGAGTTGGCTATTTATTGTGGCACAGTCGAAGCCAGTGCCCGAGACGGCAGCCAGAAACAGGGCGAATATCAAATCGGGACAGAGTCAGAGCAAACCGCCTATAAATTCCCATTTATGCCCAAGACAATCATAGCGAGATGTACACACACACACGCACACGCACACTCGTTTACATATAAAGTGTGTCCTATATATACGTACGTGTGTCTGTGTGTGTGTCTGTGTGTGCGTATGTTTATTAAAGGAACTGTGAAATGTTCTCGAGCTGAAACTAGCAATGGACGCATGGAAGCAGCAGCAAGCACGATCTTTGCACGAAATTGTGAAATTGTGAGTGGAGATGGACGATGGAATGAACTGTTACGGGAACTGTGAAATGAGTGAAACATACGAGAGAGTTATATATGTGGAGTTGTGTGTGAGAGTTATTATGTGAATATGCATAGATGATATATTTAAAGAAAAAAGGTTATATAACTGATATATATCATATATCATATATAATATATAATATATAATATATAATATATCATATATCATATATCATATATCATATATCATATATCATATATCATATATCATATATCATATATCATATATCATATATCATATATCATATATCATATATCATATATCATATATCATATATCATATATCATATATCATATATCATATATCATATATCATATATCATATATCATATATCATATATCATATATCATATATCATATATCATATATCATATATCATATATCATATATCATATATCATATATCATATATCATATATCATATATCATATATCATATATCATATATCATATATCATATATCATATATCATATATCATATATCATATATCATATATCATATATCATATATCATATATCATATATCATATATCATATATCATATATCATATATCATATATCATATATCATATATCATATATCATATATCATATATCATATATCATATATCATATATCATATATCATATATCATATATCATATATCATATATCATATATCATATATCATATATCATATATCATATATCATCATATATCATATGTTGGATATGCATACTATTTGTATGGAACATATGCGATATACGTATGTGATATAATATATATATATATATATATATATATATATATATATATATATATATATATATATATATATATATATATATATATATATATATATATATATATATATATATATATATATATATATATACGTGATATATAGATATAAATATATAGTCACTATATGATAAGTGCGATCGATATATGTGATATGTGAATAAAGTATGTATGAGATATATATTATATGGAATACATGGAATAAGTGCGATTTATGTGATATTATATGAATATGTGTGATATATATGAATAAACAAAAAAATATATGTGATATATAGATATAGACTCTATATGATATATATATATATAACATATATATTTTTTATTCACATACATATATGCATATCTAAAAAGAAAGTCAATTCTGAGTATTACACAATGATTTTCCAGAGAATTAAAGAAACCCAAAGCACCAACGGCCAATCATCATTCATTTGTACAATGCGAGGGCCCTGCTCACATCTCAGTTCACACAACAACAGCTCATGAGCACTTAAAAGATCTCTGATTTGGCAGCGAATCATTTCATATTGTTCATGCTCAATGAATGAATGTATGAAGCAGCAATTGAAGCCTCTAAACAGCTCTTTTTGCAGGTATTCACTTCGGAGTGGCAATTGAGCTTTAGAAATTTATTCCAGCGTTCGCAGAAGTTTATTGACTTCTCCTGCGGAATATTTCGAACAACAATAATTGAATTTTAATGATTAATTTTACTATGGTTTCATTGCGGAAATGTACCGAATAAGTAATACACTATTTGCAGTAGCCGAATGATAAGAATTAAGAGAAAACTCTTGAAGGCAAAGTAATTAATATCAAGGGAAATCTTGAATGTTTGAGTAAGTAAAATCTAGAGGCAATTTTTAACATTCTTATATATACATATATATGTATACATATATACAAAAAATTAAGCTAACGATGCCCATAGATAAAAAAGCAAACATTCTTATTTGATTAATTAGATTAAAATATATATGGAAAAAATATAATAACAAAATTGCAAATATTTCAGTTCTATTTAAAATAATAAAATATATAATAATAATAATAATAAAATATTAAAAATAAAAAAACAACTCAAATATTATAAGGAATAACAAAATAAATATGCAGGAAAATTTCATGCAAAATAATGAAGTAATGTTTTATGTTTAAGAGCTTTTTAAATTTACGAAATACCCAAAAAATTTCCAAATAAAATGCTTAAGTATTACATTAAAAGCTAGAAAATAATAAAAAGCTTACATATAAAGTTGGATAAAAAAAAGTTCATAATTGTTAAAAAGTTAAAAGAGAAAATACTTAAAAATTATTTAAATATAAAATTATATAATAATTGAATTTTTCGTTAAATATACTAAATAATATGAAATCAAAATAGAGCAAATGGGAAAATAAATTAAAAATGCAAATATTTTCGTTCTGTTTTAAGTTCACTTGTTTTTTATACCCTGAACCCATTGAAAATGGGAATTCAGGGTATAATGTTTTTGTGAAAATGTATGTAACAGGCAGAAGGAGACGTCGCAGACCCCATAAAGTATATATATTCTTGATCAGCACAAAAAAATAAGTTGATATAGCCCTGTCCGTCTGTCCGTCCGTCCGTCCGTCCGTCCGTCCGTCCGTCCGTCCGTCCGTCCGTCCGTCCCTATGAACGTCGAGATTTCGGAAACTACAAAAGCTAGAGAGCTGAAATTTTACACGAACACTCGTATCTTAGTTACGCAGTACAAGTTTATTTTGTTTTTTCGATAACTCATCCCGTTCCTTAATTATCGATAAAAATCGAAAATTCGTTTACGTTTTTTACGTTTTTCGAGCATAACTTCTACACCGTTTTAGCTAGAGACTTCAAATTGTATATTTAGATAGATATTATGGATACGCAGATTTTGTAATTTTCAGAGTTTGAATGCCACGCCCCCTTCGCCCCCAATTTGAAAAAGACGTATTTCAAATACTAGAGACTTGTAATTTGGCAAATGGACAAATTTGAATGCAATTAATATATTCTGAAAGTTTCATGAAGATAGTCCATCTAGAAACGGAGTTATAAGCGTTCAAAGTACAGCCCATCCCACCCCCAACCGTCGGCAGCAACTGCGCGGTTAGCAGAGCGCGCGCTTACACGTCCGTAAAGAAGAAGAATATTAATTTTTTTGCAGGGTTCAGGGTATCTTGTAGTCGAGCCGTCTCGACTAGAGCCTTCTTTCTTGTTTTTTAGCTAAGAATGAAAATTTTACTTTTTTTTTTTTTTAATTTAGAAAGATTTTAATATCATTTTTCTAAATTCTAAAAAAATAAAAACAAAATTTTCACTCTTAGCTAAAAAAAAAAAAAACAAGTGAACCTAAAACAGAACGAAAATATTTGCATTTTTAATAGGTTGAAAAGGTTTCCTGGCCAAGTGCAAGAACTCTCTAAAAAACAAATCCCAAAGTTCATTAACTGGCGCAGCTATCTATTCCCAAACAAATAATATACCATTAAAACCACTCAGGTGTGTCAGTTGCCTCACATCGCTCGTAATTACACTTTAAAGCGCTCGCAATGTCCGTATGCTAAATGTTGTTTATAGTAATCAAAATTTCATTGGCTTTCGTGAGCAAAACAAATGAGAAACTGAAGCCAAAGGACGAACCATCTCTAGGAGCTACACGCTGTGTGTGTGTGTGTGTGTGTGTGTGACTGAGGCTCAGTAGTGCATTGGCCCAGTGGCTTAGTCGAGGGCTGGCCAATAATAATAATCATATTGTTGGGTGCTCACAGTTGTTGTTTTTTTTTTTTTTTTGGTAATATTTGTTGTTTTTTTGTAGGCGTTCGTCCAAGAACAATGTGCTGGGCGGCCATTGCGGCCATGGCGTCCATTGAAAGCCGCAAAACAATAATAATAATAATAATAAGCCGCCTGGCAAGCAGGAAGCCATGTTAATACAAATGTCCCAGTAGCTGAAGGAGCCTCTGCTGACTAACGCAATTGCAAACTGACAATGCGACCCGAAATTCCCCCCTTAGTGCTCACATTCGCTCTCCCTCTCTCTCTCTCTCTCTCTCTCTCTCTCTCTCTCTTTCATTCGCTCTCACAGCCAGTTGAGTATTTTATGCAGTGGGCGGCATTTGGGGATTGGGCCTGGGATTGGGATTGAGATTGTGATTGGGATTGGGACTGGGGCATGAGTTTGGGGCGTATTTGCTTGTTGGCCCTTTGCATGAACTGCCAAGATCAGCACAAAATTTTTGCAAATTTTATTTTATAGCATTTTCACAAGTGGAAAGTCGTGTCTATGCCTCTCACTCACACACACAAACACACACACACATTCCCTAGTTTCCATCTTCGTCTCCGTCTCGCTGTATCCTGTCGGTAAGTGTGTGTGTGTGTGTGTGTGTGTTTTGGCCATTCGGGCTAAGCAAATAGCTTCGTTTGTTGTTTGGCTCTATCAATATTTGACTTTCGGCTTGTTTTTTGTGGGTGAACCTACGAAATTACCGAGCAACAACAACAACAACAGCAGCAGCAGAAGACAAAAATTACAAAAAAAAATAACAAAAATAAAAAGCGCAAACGCCAGCACTTGACAGCCCCTGGGAAACCGAACAACTGCAGAACTCTGCCCAAAGCCAAGGCAAAGCAGCACACATATTTCCCACACATATTTCCCACACACACACACACACGCACCTCCAATTTAAGCTGTGTGTGTGCGTGTGTGTGTGTGTGGGAGCGCCTTGACAATGCCAATTGAAAGATATTCTTCTCACATGAGCACACAAATGACAGATGAGCATCTCCGATAAGCCACACACACACACACACACACACACACACACACACACACACACACAGAGAGAGAGAGAGAAAGAGAGACTGTAACAGGATTCGTCGAAATTGTTTAGTATTCAAAGTTTTACAGCTATGGAATTTGCAACATTTTACCATGATATGCACACATGCATATAAATCTATCAAGATTTATAAATATATATCGACATATCGACATATTGCTTATCTCAATTGTTAAATAAATACAGTGCAATTGGTCAATTGATTTGGCCTTACAGAAAATCTCATTCATACGATTAGCATCAGCTTTTTTTCAGTTCTCTCGGTTTCATTAATTGTTGAGTTTTACAGCTTGTTAAGCTTTTGTTTTTTTTGTAGATTTATTCAAAATTCAAGATTCTAGATTCTAGATTCTAGATTCCAGATTCTAGATTCCAGATTCCAGATTCTAGATTCTAGATTCTAGATTCCAGATTCTAGATTCCAGATTCTAAATTCTAAATTCTAGATTCTAGATTCTAGATTCCAGATTCTAGATTCCAGATTCTAGATTCTAGATTCTAAATTCTAGATTTTAGATTTTAGATTTTAGGTTCTAGATTCTAAATTCTTGATTTTAGATTTTAGATTTTAGGTTCTAGATTCAAGATTCTAGATTCTATATTCTGTTAATCAAGAATATTTGCTCTTTTATTTTAAATTTATTATTTATCTTTTAAATCATTATTATTTTTTTTTTAATTTTTTGCGTTTACTTTCTTTTTTCTATATGAATATAGTTTAACTATCTTTTCGCTATGTTTCTCTCACTGTTTCAAACAATGACGAGTCTATACTTGCCTTGCATCTCGCTATGCTTTTCTGTTTTTTCTCCCTTTACTTTGCAAGCATCTTTTAATTATCCCTATGCTCTTTACTAAATTGACCTCTATACTTCTTACAATGTTTCTTGTATAATTTCTTCACATATTTCCTTATATGCTTCTCGTTGTCATTTCCGTAATGCTTCGTGTGTAAGCGTCTCACTGGAATTCTCTCTAATATGCTTCTCTCTATTAATACAACTTATCATAATACTATGTTCACTATGTTTGTTGTTCACTATAAATTTTACCTGTTTCTCGGTTCGCTTCTCATTATGCTAAGGTATATACCAATCATATCTTATACTCTAATAATAGCGTGTTCTTATATTCTGATACTCGTATACTCCGATACTCTTTTATTCGTATGCTCATATACAGAGATACTCTGATCTAATAATAATATTCTAATGTTCTGATAATCTGATTTATATTCTTATATTCTCATACGTTTATACTCATAAGAGTATATATATTCCCCCTTATACTCTTATACTGTTATGCTCTTATAACCTTATAATCTAATACTTTTCTACTCATGTATTTCTATACTCCTATACTCTTATATTCTTGACTGTTATACTCCCATAATCTAATACACTAATATTCTAATACTCTAATACTCTAATACTCTAATACTCCAATACTCTAATACTCTAAAACTCTAATACTCTAATACTCTAATACTCTAATACTCTAATACTCTAATACTCTAATACTCTAATATTCTAATATTCTAATATTCTAATACTCTAATACTCTAATACTCTAATACTCTAATACTCTAATACTCTAATACTCTAATACTCTAATACTCTAATACTCTAATACTCTAATACTCTAATACTCTAATACTCTAATATTCTAATATTCTAATACTCTAATACTCTAATACTCTAATACTCTAATACTCTAATACTGTAATACTGTAATACTATAATACTCTAATACTCTAATACTCTAATACTCTAATACTCCAATACTCCAATACTCCAATACTCCAATACTCTAATACTCTAATACTCTAATACTCTAATACTCTAATACTCTAATACTCTAATACTCTAATACTCTAATACTCTAATACTCTAATACTCTAATACTCTAATACTCTAATACTCTAATACTCTAATACTCTAATACTCTAATACTCTAATACTCTAATACTCTAATACTCTAATACTCTAATACTCTAATACTCTAATACTCTAATACTCTAATACTCTAATACTCTAATACTCTAATACTCTAATACTCTAATACTCTAATACTCTAATACTCTAATACTCTAATACTCTAATACTCTAATACTCTAATACTCTAATACTCTAATACTCTAATACTCTAATACTCTAATACTCTAATACTCTAATACTCTAATACTCTAATACTCTAATACTCTAATACTCTAATACTCTAATACTCTAATACTCTAATACTCTAATACTCTAATACTCTAATACTCTAATACTCTAATACTCTAATACTCTAATACTCTAATACTCTAATACTCTAATACTCTAATACTCTAATACTCTAATACTCTAATACTCTAATACTCTATTACTATAAAACTCCTCATATTCCTCATAATTCTCTCTAGCAATGTTTCTATACCTGAATTTGCTTAAGCTACTAGATTAGCTTCTCATCATGCTTCTCTCTCTATGCTTCTTACTCTATCTCTACATAGCTCGCAATGTTCCTCTCTAAGCTTCGCTCAACTGCACTCGCTACACTTCAATTGCTATGCTTCTCTCTGTTCACAAATTGGTCTACCACAGTTGCACTCTCTCTCCCTCTCTCTCTCTCTCTCTTTCTCTCTTCGCTTCACGCTTCTCGTGCTTCGCACGTCACGCTTCTCACTTTGCAGCAGTGCATTTATTGTTTGGGTTTTGTCATTTGGTTAATTAAACTGGAATATCGAAGCGCATGAGTTCATGAGGTCAGCACATCGATCCATTGTGGCTTTTAGTCTGTGGCTGCTGTGGCCGTGTCAAAAGGTGAATGGGCCGTGGACCCCATTGCGGCGTTATCTAAAATCAAGTGCACGAAGTTCACTTGATGTTCTCGCCACTGAAGTAAAGCAAATTTCCGTTTGGTGGAACATAAAATTTATGGCCCACGGCCATCGCGTAATGGCAGAATGCAGCCCACCTTGTCGGGCAGACCACACATGGCAGTTGCCTCTCGTTCTCTCACTCTCTCACTCTCTCACTCTCTCTCTCTCTCTCTCTTATGCTGTCATGCATGTGCTAAGCACTGGTCTGGTGGGCACTTACCAATTGTGGTCAAAACGGTCAGCGAATACAAAAACGCTTTGGCGAAATTCCATTCATGCGGTGGTCCACCCACGCCCCCGCCGCCGGCAAGGCGATGATGATGAAAGTGTGTGTGAAGGAGCACAGCTTCCGTGGCTGGATTGTTGGCTGAACCACCACCAGCTGAGCCACCACCAGCAGCAGCAGAGGCAACCGAATGTCCGGCAGCCACATCGTCGTGTGATAATTGCAGCATAACATCCTCGTTCAGTCTCTTGATTAATTGGTCTTGAAACTTGGCTATTTCAAGTGCGGCTAATCTGTGAGTGAGAGAGAAAGAGAGAGAGAGAGAGAGAGAGAGAGAGGGAGAGAGAGAAAGGTATGTGTATGGAAGGGAATAAGTAAGTAGTTTGATAGCCAAGTGTGAAACGCAAATAGAGTGAGGTGATGGGAAGTTTGCTTACTTTGTCCAGTTCTCCTTGTAGAGTATGTTGAGCGACACGGTTATGTCCCAGATATTCTCAATGGTGCGCTGCCGTACATCATAAGTATCCGGCGATAAGGCAAACTGTGTCTGCCCCCCATCCATGTCGTTGTCATCCAATCCATAAACAAAGTCATTCGATCCCTGACCACCATACGCGCCACGCTCAACGCCATGGCCCAGATCCTGTCCCTGTCCCTGTCCCTGTCCCTGGCCCAGGGCAACTGCAGCAGCCACCGTGTCATTGTCCAAGTGTTGTCCTGGCTGCTGCTGCTGTTGATGCTGTTGATGCTGTGTCTGTGTCTGTGTCTGTGTCTGTGTCTGCGGCGACCTTTGCTGCTGATAGATGCCATTGCCGTTCCCATTGGTGTTGCTGTTGTGGCTGTTACGCTTGGTGGATGCCAGCGTATGCTGTTGATGCAGCAGCGCCGAGTCCTCATTCTCGATGGTTAGGAATATAAAGGAGCCTGCAAACAAGAACCAACAAACGGCATTAGACTCATGAGACTTTACACACACACACACACACACACACACAACAGCAGCAGCTGCCCAGTGTTAGCCTCCAAAATAAGCAATGGCAACTCATTTGTATTGTCAGCATTGTACGGATTGCTTAGATGCATTTGGGGTCTCTCTTGACGTCCAAAATGGCCAGCCAAACTGGCCAAGAGTCATGCACGGCCATCATCAGCTCTTAAATAGGCCAATTTTATGGGCTTAGCTCACAGTGCAATTGAGTTGGCTTACAATTTAAGCCCACTCAACTCAACGCTCAATCTCTGTCAATTGCAACTCAACAAAATTTTACACAGAATTTCTCATAAAATCAATTCTTAGCAGATAGATATTTCATCAGGCTCTCATACAATAATTTCACAAGAATTTATTTCATTCATAGTAAAATGGAAATTTTCACTTTGTGCACACAGAAATTCATAGTTAAAACAGTTATTATTACAGTACTTATTACAGTTATTACATACATATATTACATGGCTTTTCCAGCCTTTGTTAGAGCCAAAGAGCTGCATTTGATTTTCTCTCATTCAATGTGCATTTCTGCAAAATATTTATTCAGGGAAAAACAAGATGATTTTTGGCCATATTAATATTTGTTTCTGTGAAATTGCCTCATCCTGTTCTTAATTTGCATAAATATTTAAATTGAATATTCTTTAAATTCACATCGCAATTGCCTTTTGTTGACTTCAACAGTTGCTGCTGCCTTTCGCTTCTAGCTTTTCTATTTTCTATTTTCCTATATTGAGTTTCCTCACTCACAAATTCTCACCTAAGTTATCTAATCCTCTTGGGGTTGAACTTATTGCGCTGCTTCTCTAGTTTCTTGTCCGGTTAGTTTTAAAGATGTTTCTCTCTGAACTTATATTTCTAGTTAGTTTCTTACTTATGTTTTATTACTTCGCTTTTTGGATTGAGTCTTTCATATATTTTAACATATGTCTAATATCTAGCTTTGATTTAGTCTATAATCAGCTCTTCGTTCTTTCTCTCCACATTCTGTACCTGGACTTCTTTGTCCCTCATAAGCTGTCCAACTCTCTCATTCTCTATTTCTCTTTCTCTTTCTCTATCTCTCTTTGTCTATCTCTTTTTCTCTTCCTCTATCTCTCTTTCTCTATAGATAATCATATCTCTCGTTCTCTATCTCTCGTTCTCTATCTCTCGTTCTCTATCTCTCTATCTCTATCTCTCTTTCTATCTCTTTATCTATCTCTATCTCTCTGTATCACTCTCTCTCTCTCTCCCTCTCTCTCTCTCACGCTCTATCTCTCTTTCTATCTCTTTACCTCTCATTCTACATCTCTGCATCACTCTCTCTCTCTCCCTCTCTCTCTCCTTCCATATCTTTCATTTTCGGTTTTCTTTCCAAATATTTCTCATACAGCTTTCTTCTTCTTACTCGTTCAATTTCCATCTCCTATTCTGTATATCTCCATACATCTTTCTCCGTTATTATCACTCTTTTCTTCTTTGTCTGTCTCTTTCTCCATTACTTTCTTCACTCTCTCATTCATTCCATTTCTGCTTTTCACTCTATCTACCTCTCTGTCTTTCTGTCTCTCTCTCTCTCTCTCTTTCGCTCTGTCTCTCCCCTTTCTCTCTCTATCAGTAATTGTTGTTTTTCTTTTCTATATTTCTCATACATCTTTCTATATCTTACTCTTTCAATCCCCCCTTCTATATTTCTCTACTGTTCACTCTAACCTTTTCTCCCTCTCTGTATCCCTCTCCTTATCTCTGACTTCCTCTTTCAACAGTTTCAAACTATCTCTACCTCTCATTATGCATATTTCTGTTTCTCTCTCTCTCCCTCTCTCACTGTCTCTCACTCTCTATCACTCTCACTCATTCTCTGCCTTCCTATATCTAACTCTTTCTCTTTCCTTTTTCTCTTTCTGTTTCCCTTCCTCTATATCTGTCGCTACCCATTCGTCTCATACTAGCTACAACTATTTAAATGGACTTCAAGTTTGACATCAAAATCTTCCAAATTAAGTTGAATTCATCAAAACATTGACATTTTTAAGATATTTGCCCCTTTGTCAGGACAGGCCTCTAGGAATTTGGGTCCATCAAAACAAGAAAAAACATGAAAAAAAAAAAAAAATAAATAAGTAAAGGAAAAACGAAATGGCAACGGGTCACATACAGCTTGTTGACATGACGAATAGTCAGTGCCCAGTGCACAGTGTAAAGCTCAACATTTGCTGCATAAATTCCGAGGCTAAAGCCTTGTCACTCACATAATGTCTATGCTGATCAACCAATACACACACACACACACACACACACACACACAGACACTGGCGCATAGGCAAACATGTGTTGCTGTAGCGGCATTTGTCAAGTTTGTGAAAAACTTTTTCTGCTACATTCGCCGTAACTTGAACAAAAAAAAAAATTTTTTTTTTTTAACTTTTTTTTTTTTTTTGGGTCTGCAAATGATATTATGAGGGGTATGATGAGTCGATGTCGTCGACAAAAGCCAACACATGTCAAAGTTAAAAATAATACATGAGCGTGTGTGGCAGAGCTCTGAATTGGCGGCTGGACAGGGAGAAGCGGCAGCAGCGACAGCAGCAGCGACAGCGACAGCAGCAGCAACACAAAAGAAGCAATTGTTGCTGTTGTTGTTGTTGTGCTTGGCCAACTTGAAACTTTTGTTGAAGCGTTAAAATGCACGCAAAATGGAGTACATACTAGCACATATGCATAAACACGCACGCACACACACACACACATGCACACACTGTTAAGCTGTCAAACGGGCGTCTGCTGACGTCACAAACTCACGCACCGGAGCCTAGAGAAAGTTAAATAATTGTTTGTGTCATTTGATGATTTCCTTTAACAAGGCAACACGGCTAACTTTTTGCGCAGCTGTCACATACAGCCGTAGACACACACACACGCACACACACGCACACACACGCACACACATTCACTCCTGCTGGAGATGAGCTACAGCGCGGTTTTGAACAACGTCTTCATCTATGAATATAAAAAAGCAAAAGCATAAAGCAACTTTGGCAATATTTCTATTAGGCTTCAAAATTGTTCGCTAAGTATTTTGTGATATTTTAATATTTATATTTATACTAATTTTTAGTAAAATATTTTTAATAATATTTAAACAAATTCAATAAATTTAAACACATTTTTAAAAATATTTGAAAAAAAAATTAAATAAACATTTTTGAAAATATTTAAAAAAATATTTGAACACGCTGAATAAATATTTTTACAAATATATAAAAAAAATGTAGTCAAATATAATAAAAAAAAAAGAATAAATAAAAAAATATAAAAAATATGTAAATAAATATAAAAATATGTAAATTTTTCAAAATATTTAAAAAAATATTTGAACAAACTGAATAAATATTTTTAAAAATATTTAAAAAATTTAGTTAAATATAATAAAAAAAAGAATAAATAAAAAAATTTAAAAAATATGTAAATATAAATAAATGTTAACCTTTTTGAAAATTAATTAAATATTTATAAAATATTGAAATACGTGAGATAAAAATAATAATAATAATAATAAATAGTAAACAAAATAAATTGGTATAAATTGATTTTAATAATAATGTAATATTAATTAAACTTTTTTTATATATGTACATAATTACATAATTTAATTTTTCTTTTCCAAAAAGTAATAATAATAAAATGAAAAATAATAATAATAGTAATAATAAATTATAGAGTAAAAAACAAAAAAAAATTATTTAATTACCTCTTGTATAAGCAATAAATAAATAAAATAAAATTTGTAATATTCAATATTTGTGTTACAAATCAAATTTTTTACTATTCAAAATGATAGTCTTTTAAAAAATCTAATTAAAATTAATAAAAAGCTAAAAACATCAGATATTAAATTGCATTTTATTTAATAAATAATTCTTTACATACGTTGTTCAATATAAATAAAAAATGCATTAATAAAGATTACAATACAATATATAAATAAATAATTAAATAAATATGAGCTTTGATTTCCGTTTTTATACAAATTTTAATATTTCATTAAAAGCTAATTTAAACAAACCCATTATACCCTCATTTCCCATTTTTAATGGGCTCAGGGTATACAAATTTTATTTCAGTTTTTATATAAATATAAATTATTTTAAAAATTCAATAAAATTAAAATTAATTTTTATTTAAAATTTTAAAATTGATTTTATTTTATTTTATTCCGATTTTATTTATCAGCTCTGACAAAGTAAAGTAATGAAGAAGAACTCTGTCACTTAACTTAGCCGTGACCTATCACAGCGTGTTGTGCTTGGCATCTCTAATGCCCTTTCGATTTGTTTAAAGTATTTGATGTAGCGCATGTGTCGCCAGCCTTTTGCATGCTGCCTATTTTGTCACTTTGTCTAGCAGCCTGTCACTTCCGTGGCCGACATGTTCGCACAGCCGTCTTTTGGTTTCTAATGCGAATACACATGGCTGGCGACACGGCAACAACATGACAGCGATGCCGGGATGTGCGGGATGATAATGCCAAATACTCACACACACACACACACATACACTGGCACACTCGCACACACACACACACACACACTTTCGTATAATTGTCAGCCGGATAAGTTCTCGAGTTTTCGGCCTTGCGGCAGAATTCGCGGCCGACGCCATTTTGGCGTTTTCTTTCCATTTCGCATGCGGCTGGCAAAATGATTAATTAAATTTATCACATCGTCGCTGGCTGGCGCTGTTGTTGTTAATTTAAATGTCGAAATTGTGACAAGACACATTAGGTATCTGTTGTTACAACAAGCTATCTCTATCTCTAACTCTAACTCCAACTGTAGCTGTATCTGTATCTGTATCTGTATCTGACGCAAAGCAGCCGCAAAAAGTCAGCGGCTCGAAAGGAAAATGTTGCGTTAATTAGTCAACATAACGAAAGCTCCTAAGGACAAACAGCAATGTGACAGCAAAATGTTTCTACAACTGATAGTTTCACTACATGTATAATATATACGTATATGTTTACAAATATATAAGACTGGCTATAATTAATCTAGCGAGCTGCCACAGTTGCTGTCCAAATTTAATGAGCGTCTTGAGCGTCTCGAGCGTCTAAATGTCAGCGACACATTGCAAATGAGCTCAACACGCTTAAATCTGTCTTAATTGGCCTTCAATTAAAAGACTAAATTATAAATTCTATCAGCTTGTATTATTAAATTCATATTCATATTAAATTACTACTTTGATAAAAGCATACGTTTGCTTGAATAGCTTTGCTTTAAATTTTAAAAATATTTATTTTATTAAGTTGAATATAAGATTTTTTTTTGTTGCATCTATAGTCAAATAATGTGACAACTGTGACTATTTCGCTTTTGGTCAGCTGAAAAACTTATAGACGGATACTTAATTTTTTTAGTACGAAATCTGATATAAAAGTATTTTTTTTTTCAGCATTTAGAGATTGTTTTTCCAAATAGTATTTATATCATGACTTTTTAATTAATTCGTACATATGTATCTATATAAATTCACATGTAAATATTTTTAATGTCTAGCAAATATTTGTTGACTATCTCTCAATGTCTGTAAATCAGTTTCTTTCACTCGCACTTTGCGAAAATTGCGAGTTGCAAAATTGAGAGAGCAACCGATTGCAACGGTTCTTCACTGACTTCGTTCACGATCGACTAGCAATCGTTTGTTGTTGTTGTGTTTCGCTCTAATTGTTCGTTAGGTTGAGTTAAATGAAGCAAAGGCGCTCTTGGGTATGCATTGATATGTATGAGAGAGTTTTGTTCGCTAAACACAACACAATTGCGTTCGTGCTTTGAGTGTATGTGAATGCGAAAACCGTTGCATGTTTTTTGCTCATTTCACGAGCGCCAATCGTATCGCTCGCTCCCTAAACAATGTTCGTTAGAAGAGCGTCACACGATTAGTTCAACTCAAGGTGCACTACCGAAAGCAAAAACGAAACGAACCGAAGGCTCTGGTTGAGAGCGAGAGAGAGAGCATGATTTTTTTTACGTTTGATCTCGCAAACAGAGCATAATTAATGAAACTGTCAAACGCTAACAGCAAACTAAACTTATTATATGAATATTTGTGGTTAATATTTTAAATTACTGGAGGCACTTTAATAAATAATTGTTATGGGATTTTGTTTAGTTCCTTTATCTACTCTTTTTAAAATATATTAAAATAAAGAAAGACTTCAAACATCAGATATTTAATTTCATTTAAATTAATAAATAATCCTTTATAACCCTCGTTCAATATAATTAAACAATGCATTATTTAATAAATAATTGTTATGGGATCTTTTTTAGTTCCCATATTTGCAAGATTTTTGATGACTAAACAATTTACAGATTTTTTGGTGAAAAAAATTATAAGAAAAAAAGAAAAATAAATAAATAATTCTTCTACAGTGAATAAAAATGTTTGTCAATTAAATAAGAGTTTCAAACAGCAAATAAACAGATTAATATTGTAATATCTTTGCCATTTGACCTACTAGAACAGTTATGATGAAATGCATATTCATTTAATTTCATTTCAGCTTGTGAAACGTTATTCAATTACAACAAGCAACAGCCAGAGGTTATCAAATACTTGAAATTGTAAAATTGCTACTCAAAAAATAAAAAGAAAAGGGAAAATTCCGTGTTTTCCTTTCGCTCGGCACAGTTTTGATTGGAAAAATTCAGATTGTAGACTTACCGAGCAGTGTGTAGGCCAGCAGCAGCATGCAGATGCCCAAATTGGTGAGCAGAGCGGACCAAACCGTTTGCGCCGTTTGTTTGCGTTTCTTGGATTTGGTGGCATAGCCGGGCGGCCCTTTGGCCTCCGATGCGCTGGGTCCAGAGCCAAAGCAGGCGCACCAGCCCTGACGCCGGCCGCCACGCTGCTGCGACTGCCCAGTGGATGATGTCGATGATGGTAGCTCTTTGCGTGTCGGCGCTGTGTTTGCCACCAGCTGCAGGGGCAGCAGCTTCGCATTGCTTTTGAGAGTGCCACAATTGCTGTTAATGGAGCTGCTGGCGCTGTTGGCCAGATTGGGCCCTGGGGGTGGCAACAGCTCAGTTACATAGCCAATATTCGAAGGTGTTGGGTATTTAAGTATGCCGGCTGGTTGGGGCTGGGTCTGGGGCTGGGACTGGGGCTGCTGTTGTTGCGATGCCGACGGCGGCGGCTGCTGCTGCTGCTGCTGCTGCTGCTGTTGCTGTTGCTGTTGCTGTTGCTGCTGTTGTGTTGCCACTTCAATATCCTCCAGCGTCGGCATCGGGAGCAGCTGCGTCGGGAGCTGGCTCGTTAACTGGCTCTGCAGCTGGTTCGACATCTGCGTCTGGAGCTGGGTTGGCATCTGGGTCGGCGTTGTCAGCGACATGCTCGTTAGCGACAGGGGCAACATCGTTGATGGGGACGTTGGCTGCTGCTGCTGCTGCTGCTGCTGCGGCTGCGAAGCCAGGGTGGGCGTAGTCGATGTCGTCATCGTCATTGTAACTGGGATTAATTTGGAAGAGAGGGGAGTTTGGATCAAAGGGGAAGTTGAAGATGTCGATGCTGGGATCGGGTTCATCGTCGTCGTCGTCTTGAATGTGCTTGTTGAAGGCGGCGCGGACAGCAGCAGCGGCAACGTCGGCGTTCCGGTCCCGACGCTGGATAACTTGGAGAGTACGCCAAAAGAACCGTAACTGCTGGTCGACGTAGGCGGGATGCCGCCATAGCCCAGACTGGTCGCTGCCCCATAGGTGTCCCTCTCCCCGCTGTACTCGCCGCATGTAACTCTCTGCGACGCAGGCGGCGGCCCAGATGGCATCTGCATTGTTTGGTCCGAATTCATCTTGCATTTGTGGTTCTGGTGTTTGCTCCTGGCGTTCGGTGAGCTGCAATCGATACAAGATCATCATATATTACATTAATGATTTTATAATTGAATTTATAAATAATTTTATATATTATATATAATTGAAAGCCAAGTTTATGCAATAAATATAAAAAATTTTAATTTTAATATATCAATATATATTAATATATATAAAATATAATTTACAATATATTTCTGTAACGAGTTTTAAAAATAAATAATTTAATTGTATATTAAATAATTTTAAAAATTTTTATGTCATTTTATACCAAATATATATACCAATAATATATGAATTATTAAAAAATTAATTATATATCAATTTAATATAATATATATTTATATGTAAATGTTAAAACGACTTTTATAATTAAATAATTGAATTTTATTTAATATAATTTGTATGTAATTTAATATCAAATTCATATATTATTAAAAAATTAAATATATATAAATTTAATATAATATATTTTTACAAGTTCATATATTTAATATAATATATATAATATAATATATATTAAATATACTTCATAATATATTGTATGTCCAAGCAAGACTTTTAGTTATCATAAAATGTAGATGGAAAATCGTTTTAGAGTTTCTCTTGAGTGACCCAACAAGACTGATGCTAATTTTAATATTTATATTTCGGTAGCCATTAATATAATTGATTAAATTTGGCATTTGAAATAAATATTAAAATTTGCCATTTGATAATTAATTATTATTATTAGTAATATTTATTGTATATTTTTTTTTCATTTATTTAAATTTGCTATGTAGGATATCATTATTATTAATTAAAATTTAATTAAATTTTGTTTTCAATTTAAAATGAATTATTTTTATTATTATTATATATTTTATTTAATTTTTTTTATTCTTATTTAAATTTGCTATGTAGAATATAACTTTTTTTTTTTAATTTAACTATTATTATTATTATTATTATTATTATTATTATTATTATTATTATTATTATTATTATTATTATTATTATTATTATTATTATTATTATTTATTTATTATTTTATATATATTTTTTGTAATTTTTTTAAATTTGCTATGTAGGATATACCTCATTACTATTAATTAAAATTTAATTCAATTTTTTTTATATACATATATTTAAATTCTCTTATGTAGAGTAACACTCTACACAAAGCCATAAAAAAATCGTTAAAAAAAATCTGTTGAGTTTTGAAAAAACTCGTGCTAGCTTAGAGTAAACGCAAAATGACATTTCAAATATTTGCCCACATTTTGCACATGAGTTCTAGACCACAAAAAAAAAAAGTAAATATGAAATAAATAAAAAAAAAAACAACGTTGACAGTTTCACAGAAAGCTTAATTTCTTAACATCACAAGCTTTGTTGACTGTTTACTAGCTCTTGCCATATGCCAACTGGAGTCTTTATTTAATTTGAGTTTTATTGTCTTAATTTGTTGTTGGCCTCTGCTTGGTTTCTGTTTCGTTTCGTTTCGTTTCGTTTCGTTTGCTCAGCTCTATTTTCTCTTGTCTGTTTGCAGAAATAAGAGAAAGAAATACAATAAAATAAAGAAGAGTAAAAACAACACTTTTCAAATAAAAGACCTTCGGTGTTGCTTTCAAGCTGTTCGCCTGGCGGCAATATTCGCACCTGACCATGCCTTGGATGTGCGCCGAAAAACATTTACCTTGCAACTGCATGCGAAATGTGCAACAAATTTTGTGCACTTGAACTGAATTATTGCCATTGTTGTTGCTGTTGCAAATTGTTATTTGGCACGACGACACTCGACGGCCTTTTGACCGGCTTTGGTAATGCAACAACTGCTGCCTCATTGTTTACCTTGCCAAGAGCAGGGGGCGGAGTGCAGGGGGCGGAGTGCAGGGGGCGGAGTGCAGGGGGCGGAGTGCAGGTTGGCGGGTCGGCGGCTGCTTAAAATATGCAATGCACACTTAAGCAACTCAGTGGCAGCTGCCGCTCAGAGGCGTTCATAATTGCCCAAGCCTATGTCTACAGCAGCGCGTCGCCATCCACACACACACACACACACACACAAACATACACACACATATAAACAAACACAAACACACACATACACAGTAGTTGACATTTGTCTACTCTGTTCTTAGTGACTTTAGTATACCCTGTATGAAATAAAGTGAGCTAGCTAGCTAATATATAACAATATGAATGTAAATAAATATATGTATACATACATATAGTATATCAGAGCTCGCAAGTAACCGTTGTGAATTTCTCAAAGTCTGCACATAAGTCACTTTCACTCACTCATTGAAAAAAATACCAAAAAAAAAAACCCAAAAGAGTAACAAATTGCAACAGTTCTCAACGAACTCGCTCCCAATCAGACAGCAACGATTTGTGTTTTTGGGTTTTTTTTTTCACGCTTTTCATTATTGAACATTTTGAGATCTTCAGCTTCGAATAAGTCACAGTGTGTGAGCGTCTATCGAATAGTACGCGAAATAAGTCTCTTTAAAAGTGTATAATACGAACAGCTCAACGTAAAACTGTCAGATGAAGACAGAAACGGAACAAACAAAAATTCTTCAGCTCAGAATAAGAGCGTGTGTGTATGAATTTTTTCTTACTATTTCTCTCATGAGTAGAAAGTAAGCATTAATGCGTTTAACTGTTATGCTATGATATATGTATATATATCATAATATTGTAATTTAACACTTAATTATGAATACACTATTTAGTAGTATGATCTTTACTCTTTTTTTGTGGACTTTTTCCTGTGGCGGAGATATGTATGCATGTATATATATTTGAATAAACATCATATACAGCTATGAAAATCAAAATAGCACCACATTGAAATGCAAAGTTTAAGAAGTTCTTCTCGATACATTTTTAGCAGTGGATTGATCTACCGATTACTTTTATAAAAGCAGAAAAAAAAAAACAATAAATTATTGCAACAAATAACGATTATCACCAAAATATTCAAGATTTTTATGTAATTCAAAAAATTCTCAAAAAAGTCGAAAAAGTGACGAAAAAAAAAAATAAATAAAAAAATAGCATCACGGATCCTTTTTGAGAGTTGGATTTCATTCATGTTGAAGAGATTTCTTGTTTACATATCTATTTCGATTAGTTAATTTACAAAATTTGTATTAACATCTGAATAAAGGAAAGATATTAAATTTTATATAATATGTTATATGATATTAAATATTATATTATTTATATTATTTATTTATATTATTATTATTTATATTTATATGATATTAAATATTATATTATTTATATTTGAATTTCTATATATTTATATTTAATTTCCATATTTTATAATTCTCTGCTCAATGTTGATATATATCATAATATAATCTTCATATCAATATATAGTTTTATATTAGTCTTGTATCAATATATTCTGTAATAGTCTGCTATGCCCATTTCCATTTTAAATGTCGAGGGTATATTCAAGTTTCAGCATCTCGAAGAAAATAAATTTGTGTTTTTCTTGCTTCTACTTTTGCATTTCTTTGCATTCATTTGCGCTTTTCCTGGCTACTAGCTGGGGGCTAATCAGCCGACGTTTCTTTCTTTTGCATTTCACAGCGCTTTGCTCTGCACTAATTGCCAGCCGATGGATTTTTCGGAATGTGTTTCCTAATGAAAACTAAACAATTTCCACGCTCACATGCATTTCAATCAGTCGGCAAATACAAACAATGCAATTGAATCGATTTGGCACAACTTTTCCTCAGACAGCTTAATGCTCTGCTATGTTTAAGAGAGTGAGTGAGACAGAGAGAGAGAGAGAGACTGAGTCGACAGAGCAATAGCTACTATAAGCCGCTTAGGCAACACAGCGAGACCTTTACGCAATCGCCTCAGCAGGCGGCGTCGATTTACCTCGATTGGGTTTCCCAATTGCCAAGGCGATTAATTTCGAGTAATTACAATTTAATGAAAATCATTCAATTGTGCAAATTAATGAAAATGTCTGCACAGTTTAAGCCAAAACCATAAAGTGGCCAGCATGGCCCAACATGGGACAGCATGGGTTTTCCACAGTTTTGGGACAGTACATTGTGGGCGTGGCGGCTGCCTAATGCCCCTTAATTACTCGCACTAAGCTCAATTGAAACTCAAAGGGCGCACGCAAATCCTATCAATGACAAACACACACACACACACACACATACATAGGAATACACAAACACACACACACACACACACACATAGCTAGTTGAATCCATGATCATAATTCGTTGAAACATGGGCGTGGCACTTGGGCATAATCAACAGCTGTGTACTCTCTGTGGACAGAAGTTGTGATTCCTGACAATTGTGCTGAGCCATGGAAATTTGAGAGTGTAATTTTCGAATGGGCTCTAATACAATTGAATCTTTCTCACAGTGTAGATTTTATTAGACTGGATTGTATTATAACCATAAGAGGCTCTTTTAGGGTAGGCTCTTTTAGAATAGGCTCTGTTAAATCAGGCTCTTTTAGTGTAGAGTATATTCTATTAGACTGAAATCTATTCAAAGTAAGATTGATTAATGTCGCCTCTATTAGAGTAGACTTTATAAGTAAACTGGTATCTATATCGTTCTCTTTATTCCCAATCTTCCCAATCTCCCCTCTTTAGCAACACCCTGCTTACTTACTGAGGCTTGGTATGATGTGGGAAATAACCCCTATGTAAGGAACAGAGAGAAAATGGAACGAATGTCTGCAATTTTCAAACATAAATAATATCTTTTAAAGCTACTCAACTCAGGCTCTTAAATTACAATATGAAAAGTACATTATATATATATAGTATGTATTTATATCAAATTTTGTATTAATTTCATTACTATTTTCCAATTACTTATTCTATTATATTTTATATGTAATATATCTTATATTTATGTTATGTTATATCTATGATCTATATATCTATTATATTTATTTATGATTATTTTATATTTATTTATGTTTTCTATTCATCTTAATTTTTTGTGAATTTATATTCTATTATATTTTATTTTTACTTGACAATTATTTTTATTTTTTATTGCAAATAAATTAATTGTAATAAGTTAAAAATTTTATTTTATTTTAAGTTCAGTATTTTATTTATTATTTTGTTATTCTACTAAAATTTTTTTTTACTTCATATTCATATTTTTTCCATTTTTCCATTAAATCATTTTTTCTTTTTTTATTATTTATTTCAGTTTTTTTTTATTATTAGTTTTTGTGCTATATTTAATTTTATTTTTTACATTCTTATATATTTTATATTTACTCTACCATTATTTTCAATTTATTTATTTTTGTTTCTAATATCAATTTCTACACATATATTTGATTTTTTATAGTTTACTATATTTTATTTTATTTTTATATTCCATTATATTTATTTTTTGCTCTAAAATAATTTTCTATATATTTTTTATTTTATATATTATTAATCTCTATACATCAATATTTTATTTTCATAGTTTTTATTTTATTTACTTTCAGTAATTTATTTTATTTATTTTTTTTTTCATCTTACTTTAAATTTAAAAAAATGCATACATATATTAAAAATTCTGGAAGACTGATCAAAGGATCACAGTATATTATCTGAGCATGTTTTACAGCTTCCTGGTTGCTTTGGGTCAGACTCTTGGCTTTCACGCACCGCTGCAGCGAAATGGGAGCAGCTGGCTAGCCGTATTCAGGATTTTAAGTTTCATCTTTTTCGGGTTTCTCCCTTTTATTTTATTTTATTTTTTATTTTTTTTTTTTGGTAGTCTCTGCTGGAGCAAACCAATTAGGCAACCCAGCGGATACGAGGCCAACAGCAATGGCTTTCGTTTTTCTTGACCATTTTCGACTGTGTTTGTTTGTTTGTTGATGTTGTTTTTTTTTTTTTTTTTTTTTTTTTTAGTTTTTGTTTTCTTTTCTTTTTAGTTTTGGCGAGGGTCGCTGTTGCTTTAAACCAAGTGCGCTTATTGGCTCAGTTGGCGACGAGCGCAATTCCGCTCTTTCCGTCTAGTTGGCTGTCTAACTGTCTGTCAATCTGTATGTCTGTATGTCTGCATGTCTCTCCGTCCGTCTGTCTGTCTCTTTCTATGTCTGCCTGTTGGCTTTCATCCATCTCAATTTACTGCGTAAGGCTTTTGTCAACGGCAAGAAAATTGCTGTCAAAAATTGCAATCCCAAAAGAGGGACAAACAAACAAACAACGAGCGAAACAAAGAAGAAGGAGAAGAAGGGGAAGAAGAAACAGAAGATATATGTATGTATATACATATAAGCCGTCTCGTCTGGCTAGCAATGGGCCAAAACTAACTGGCAAACGTAATGGCCAACTGGCACGGTAAGCGGGCCAGCAACCGGCTCTACTATAACTGTAACTGCTGTTGACCCAATATTTCTAAAGAAAAAAAGCAGTATAAGAAAGTATGGCTCTATCTGAGTCAACGAATATCAAATACGCTAATATAGTCTATATATCAGCTGAGAATATGTATGTTATAGTTATTGTTTTATTAATTATTATTTTTTATATGAAATCCCATATAGGGAAAAACTTAGATGGTAAGAATTTAAATTTAGTATTTAGTATTTAGACTTACTATTTACCATTTCGTATTTCCTTTAGTATTTAACACATAATATATCACATTTCGTTTAGTATTTAGCTTTTAGTAATTTCGCAATGAGAATTTCGTATTTAGTATTTATATTAGAATATATTTTGTTTAGTATTTTTCTTTTAGAATTTTTTCGATTCGAATTTCGTATTTAGTATTTATATTATAATGTAATTCGATTAGTATTTGGTATATATTATACTATATTATAATATATTTCGTTTAGTATTTAGCTTTTAGTAATTTCGCAATGAGAATTTCGTATTTAGTATTTATATTGGAATATATTTCGTTTAGTATTTAGCTTTTAGTATTTTTGTTATTCGAATTTCGTATTTAGTATTCATATTAGAATATATTTCGTTTAGTATTTTCGTCATTCGAAATTCTTATTTAGTATTTCTTGTATAATATATTTTGTTTAATATTTAGCATTTAGTATTTTCGCGATTCGAATCGCGTATTTAGTATTTATAGAATTTATTTAGTATTTTCGAAATTTAAAATTCGCATTTAGTATTTCTATTATAATATATTTTCTGTATACAATATGATGTATGTATAACATCTATATATTTATTATATCTTCCATATACATAAAAAAAAATATGACAAAAGAAAAATTTCCGCTGAAAATTGTGATTTGGATAAAGAAATCCTACCTATTCCATATATAATTTATATAGTCGCCCTTTCTACTGTTAAGAGTTAAATTTGTTTGTTAAATTAAAGACTAGATAAATTGAGTATTTTGTTTTCTATAATTTAAAACATTAGAATCAACTCAAATATATGATCGAAATATATAATAATTACAGCAATATGATACCTCTTCATATACAACTTTTCATATATGAATACAAAGATCAATATATTGATATCAACAGTTGAGTGTGTTACATGTTGACTGATAAAACCAATATATCCTTACATTGAGCACACAGCGAGTGAGCAATGCTTAAATGCTTTTGGTGCGCAGCTGCGTTTGTGTGTCTCAGGACGGTTCGCACTTTTGTTGATAACCAGCCAGCGATGCCCAATGCCATGTTTGGCTGCCTGTCTGTAACTGTGTGTGTATCTCTCTGTGTGTGTGTGTGTGTGTGTGTGTGTATGAGTGTGCAAACATAAACAACAGTTATGCTTGAACAACGGCCAAAGTTGCATTTCCGCTGTAACCGTTTTCCGCACGGAAATGCGTTCGACGCGTGTTTGAAATATTGGCCAAAGTCTCTGCGGCCGTGCGGCCGTGTAGCTCTGCGGTTGCCGCCTCCATTTCTATGTGTGTGTGTGTGTGTGTGTGTGTGTGTGTGTGTGTACTATATCTGTCTGTGTATTGTTTTGCCAGCTTCAACTGCGAGCGGCTCGGCTGTGCGCGTAATCATTTCAGCGGCAAACGCCAAACGCCACGCCCCACTCGCTGCTCCGCCCGTTGACATCCGTTCATTTCAACTCATTTGAGCGAACGTTTGCCTGGCCACACTTTTATTTAACTTGTTATGCTCGTGCATGAAGCATTAAGAGAGTATATTGGTTGTTGAGCAATTTACTTTCGTTTGAAACTCTTGTAATAAAGTGGGATATATATATTAAGAGCTTAATATAGCAGCCTATGATCAAAGGTTCGTATAGATAATATAGAGTTCTGTAAGAATGCATTCATTTCCAACACTACAGTAATGTACAGTACTGCAAAGTGTTCTCATAAATACTGTACAGTATATTCAAGTAGAAAGTATTCACTCAGAGTGAGTACATACCCTTCGTAAATGAGTACTTTAGTTTTCTCATTTTGACAAGTTGTACATTATGGCTACACAAATTGTTAATATATTTAATACTGTACAGTAAAAAAGTGTACTTATTTTCAGCATAAGTGATTCAATTGCCCATTTGAATGCATTCATGTATGATAGAGAAGTGTGAGTTCCTAGCAAATGGTAATTAACTATGAATTTCATAATTTTTAAATATTTATAAAATATATATTTTACAAAGTTTTTTTTTTTACTAGTTAATTGTCCATTTGATCATTTTTTAATATTTTTGTATTATATATTTTACATACTTTTTTTTTTACTAATTTATAATTTTTATAATTTTTTAATATTTTTGTATTTTATGTTACACATTTTTTTTACTAATTAATGGGCAATTTTATAATATTTTTGTATGAAATATTTTTGTAATATATATTTTTCACACTTTTTTTTTTTTTTTAATAATTTACTGTCCATTTTAAAATTTTGTTATATTTTTATATTATATATATATCACAAAAAATTTTTTTTTACTAATTAACTGTCCATTTTATAATTTTTTATATTTTTATATTATTTATATTACAAACATTTTTTTTTTTTACTAATTAACTGTACATTTTATAATTTTATAATATTTTATATTATATATTTTATATATTTTTTTACTATATCTTTTATAGCTTGCTTTTTAATCTTTGTTGATCTTCTCTGCAGATAGATGAATCACATACATTTATGATTTTTGATTAACTTGTTCCTTATTTTATTTATTTATTTATTTTATATTATTTTTTATTTTTATATTTTTCTTCAACCTTGAACGAGCATTATGCAGTCAGTTCTGCCCTATAGCAACGTGCTTACTTCGTTCTGTTGAAACTGTTGCGCTCAACTTTGAAGCAAACAGCAATTAAAGATCGCAACTTTTTTTTTTTTTTCATTGTAGTTGCCTCTACTGTTGCCGCTGCTGCTGTTACTGTAACTGTAACTGCTGTTGAAGCTGCTGTGGCCGCATATGCACTTAAAAACTTTTGATTCATTTCGATTCGTAGTGCATTCGCTTTGCCATTCGCACTAGCAACCAGCGTCCGCTGAACACGTTCACGTTCACGTTCTCATCCACATTCATAAATATATATAAGTATATATATACAAGAATTTTTGACACCATAGCTATGCTTTTCTCCCTATGGGAATATATGTTACCTGGCATTAAGCAAACGTTGATTCAAGAATTTGCACACAATTTTTGTCGAAATATGATCATAAGTAAAGCATGAGATATGATGGGATATGCAAGTGAATAACGCAGGCAGCTCGGGGCTTGAGTTTATGATACTTTTGGGGATTTGGGACTTGAGAACAATGAAATATTAGAGGATATTTTGGGGTATTATTTCGATTTAAGCTGGCTGAGACGTACGAGCCTGAGCCCGAGTGGGACGAAAATTTCTGGTAATTGTTTCAATGTCAGACGTTTCATACGTTTTATTTATAAATTCATTTGTCCTTGTTTCGATTATATTTGATTCATATTTAATATAATTTATATGCTCCTAAATAAGTTCCATGTGATTCACATTTATTGAACTTAGAATATGATTTCGTTTCAATTTCACTCGTTTTACACTTATTAATTTTTAATTGCCCTCGAAGTAATTCCATATGTTTCATGTTTATTGAAATTCAAGTGCATTTGTTCCAATTCCATTTAATTCCCATTTAATGAAGTTTATATATTCTCGAATATTTTCAATATTTTTTTTTTATATATTTTATATTTTTCAATATATTTTTATTGAAATTTCTATGATTTTGTTTCGATTCCACATCTTTCAGTTTTATATACCTTAGATGAATTTCATATGTTTCATATTTTTTGTGTTTCATATGCCCTTGCGCTTGTTTCAATTCCATTTGATTTACTTATTCATGCTATTGTTACGCCTTTGCATAGCTTTCACTTAATAATTTTGTCCATATTTCTCTTCTTCACAAGTCTATCGTATTTTTAACCATTCCATTCCATTTAATTTACTCCAGCTGCATATCAATTCGATTTCTCTTCATATCGTACGCATTTCAGCTCATGTCCGTTTCCTTAGCCTCACAACTGTTTCACTTTCGAGCCATTTGCATTTTCCATTTTCCATGCTGACCCAATACGTATGTATGTATGTATGAATGTGTGTTCCATTTGCCATTTGTTTCATAATCGATTTGCATGGCAAATTTTCATTTCAACAAAAATGAAATAAAAGATATGATTAAGAGCGAGCTCTATTGAAAACGAAACTCGTAGTTTGCATCAATTGAAATTTTTTTTTGTTTGTTCATCTTTTTTTTTTTTTTTTTTTTTTTGGTCGGCTCGTTATATGCAGTTTTTACTGTATGTGAGGAATATTTCATTCCATATCCCATTATGCATATTTATTGTGTGCTGTCTGCGCTGTCTGTCTCTTATCCCTGTTTACGGCTCCTCTTACTCTGAGCTTCTTCTGTCAATTTGACCTTAAAAGTTTCTTTCGGGTTTTCTTGGATTTTTCTTTGCTTACTTTATGAAGTGATAAATGTATATTGGTTTTTATGTAATGCGAGCTCTTAAAATTGGCAATATTTGGAGTTGTATTAGCTTTTATTTTATAACATTTTTTTGGGGTTTTTTGTATAAAAGCATGGGTGGTAATTGCTATTCATATATAAATTTTACATATAATGTGAACGTTAGGTATACATATCCAGCTTGTTTACTTTGTGGGTGTTGCAAATCAAGCAAAGCTGTATTTACTACAGCTTGAAAACCTCTATTTACCGTTTCCAGTGTCTGCAAATCAGTTTCTTTCACTCACACTTTGAAGAAAAAAAAAAACTCAGAAAGCAACCGATTGCAACGGTTCTTCACTGACTTCGTTCGCGATCGTCTAGCAATCGTTGTTTGTTGTTGTGTTTCGCTCTGGTTGTTTGCTCGCGTATGCGAGAGTTTTGTTCGCTAAACACAACACAACTGCGCTCGTGCATTGAGTGTGTACCTGTGTGTGTGAATACGAAAACCGTTGCATCTTTCTTGCTCATTGCACGAGCGCCAATTTAATCGCGTTCGTTAGAAGAGTGTCACACGAATAGTTCACGAAAAGAACCAAAGTGCCTTGCTCAGAGTGCAAGCGAGAGCGAGTGAGAATGATTTGATTTCGTTAGATCTCGTGAAGAGCGCAGACTGAGCAGGAACGCAAAAGAATTATACTTAAAAGTGCTTCAAGGATTGGTTTTTATAATATTTTATGATTATGGATTTTATAATATATAAGGGCACTAAATAAATGCAGAAATAAATAATTGCTATAAAAAACTATATATGCATTGTATAAGAAGACAGAAAATACGCCATGCTTATTGAGCAGATCCTCGCTGATCAATACTTTGTTAAGACTTTCGCAACTTGCGAATTTTTGAATAAGTTTCAAAGTTGTTCACATGAATGAGAGAGTATTCTGCAGTCAGTTAAGCTCAACTTGCTGTCAATCTATTTAATTTTTTTCACTTGTTTTCTTACTCTGTATTTTTTATTTTATGCTGATTATTTGAGACTGCAAATTTGCAGCTGTCATTAAATGCCATTTTTATTGGCCATGCAAATGCTTGGCATTGCGTTTTTAATGCATTAATTGTTCAACTGTTACGCCCGCCTTACGCTGTGGGCGTGGCGGACAGTGACTATCATTGTCCCGGCGACGTTTTATGAGCGGCTCATTTGAGCGATGCTCGCGGCATTAAAACGGCATAAATGCTGCGCATCGTTAACTGCCAGGCGAAAAAAAAAAACAAAACAAAAAAAAAAGTTGAGGCAAATAGACGAAACAGTGGAAGTGGAACATTGGCAGGGGCAGGAGTGAGGAACGGCGGGGATGCGGGGTGGGGGGCAGTTGCTCTGTGAGGCGACGAAAATATTTGCTTAATGAAATTGTATGCGCGCGCGAAAATTTTTGTGTGAATGAAATTAATTTCAAACATGGCGCATAGCCCACAGCTCCTGCCACATGGAGGTAGAGATACAGAGAGAGAACGAGTGGTGGAGAGGGGGAGAGGGGGGAGTGTAGATTGTATATTGCCTTAGCATGGGATGAGCTGTGTGTAGAGATGGCGCTGGCAACGAGTTTATTTCCCTAAGATTAAGATGCCTGAGCTTATGAAAAGAAATGTTACTCTTCGGGTGCTGCCACAGTTTTTGCTTCTGCTCCGCCCACCGCTACACTCCTCCCTCTTACACTGCTTGTTTTTTCAGCCCATTTGTGCCGCGTCGAGTGTTTACGTTCAGTTTTTGGCTTTTATGGCGCATTTTTGCTTATATGCCTTATATGGCATTTACGTACTTATATTCAAGTGTTTGTTTTTCCGTTTTCTTTTTCGCTTTTTTCCCTTTTCCTTTTTGTTGTTGTTGTTGTTGTTGTTGTTGTTGTTGCTGTTGTTCCCTTTGTTTTTGTATTACATTTTATTTTATTTTATGATTAGCTGCATATTTAAATGTCTTACATTTAAGGCTCTCGACTCACTACCCCAACCCCTCCCCCAACTCCGCCCCCCCAACACAGCAGCTCTGTAAGCCATGGCTTATGAATTAGTAAATGATGCGATAGACGGCGCTCACTTTGCGAATGTTTTCAGATGATTCCTGTTATTACATTAAGTCTGCTTAACCTCTGGCATTTTGAGTGCCGCCCGATATGGCAGCACAAACAGGTTGCTAATCTTTTGTCTTTACACGCATCATAATTTATGCGAAAGTATGTATATATGTATGTATATACATATATCATGCTGGGATAAGATCAGAGTTTAGTAACTGAACTTGTGCATTTGAAAATAATGGTAGATAAATATGTCACATTTATTTATATATATGTATCCATATATACATATGCATATTTGTATAGTCTTACGAAATACTCGCAACATTTTATTTATTCATTTTACTTGCTTCTTCTTTAAGCTTAAATTATTTACTATTTGACATATGTATACACAAAGCAACTCTAGAGTCTGCGTAATATATTTTCCATTATATCATTATTATTATTATTATTATTCTTATATTTAGTGCTTGTTTTGCTTGCATTTTTTTTTTCATGACTATTTTACGGCAATTACCTCCGCTCTTATCTTGTTTGTAGTCAGCTTAACTAAGCAACAGCTGCTTTCTCTCTATGGTTACCTTTGTTGGCTTGAAATTTGAAATTTTAGTCACACTTAGCACTTGTGCTTGTTAAAGCTGACGAACTTTAGTTGAATTATTGATTACACTAGCTAACACAATAAAAAGCGACAGATTTTCGTGTTGTTCTAAGAACTGCTCAAAGGTTCGGTAAGAGTAATTACAATTGGTTAAGGTATCTGCAAGTCTTACATACCCCACTTAGAACCATCAAAGTATGGCCTTTTGATATATTATATTAAATTAAGTTATATTAGATTAAGACCCTAGTAGGCATATGGCAGCTCTTTGCTTAAATTCTTTGGCATTCTCTCTTTCTTAGTAACAAAAGTTTTTGTTGAACAGTGTCTGATAATAATCAACAAACAAGAAGGTATTAAGTTTAAGCAGGCAGCTAAACAAATACTTCCAAACAAACATTTTTGAGATTTTCATTAAGATGTATGTGCTTAAAATAGATACAGTTATAAATAGTTGAATAAAGGATAAGAGTTAAAGATTGATATATGAGACATTAGAGCTGGCATAAGATGACAGCTGAGCTATGGCTATATGAGGTGGAGAAAACAGCCAAATATAGAAAAAAAAAAAAACAAGTTAATAAACAATGTTTTTAATATTATTTTCATAGCTTGCAAATAACAATTTAATCCGTTCAAACCTTTACGCCAGATCAAATTAGAATCAAATCAGAAAATAATCGTACTCACTCGCTCTCGCTCTAAGCTTGAGTCTTCGGTTCTTTTCGTTTTTGGTTGAGTTGAACTATTCGTGTGGCGCTCTTTTAACGAACATCGTCTAGGTAGCGAGCGATACGATTGGCGTTCGCGCAACGAGACATAGTAAGTCTGCAAAAAACGACTCAATTTAAACGGTATTCACTATTGCATATATACAGACACATGCACATACTCAATTCACGAATGCCATTGATGTGTTTAGCGACCTCTTAGCATACACGAGACACTTTGCTTCATTTAACACAACCAAACGGTCGGGGTATGGGCAAAGCGAAACACAACAAAAACAAACGGTTATGAGCCGATCGTTAACGAAGGCGAGATGGAGAATCGCTGCAATTGGCTGCTCTCTGTGTTTCCTATTCAAAGTGTGAGTGAGAGACACTGATTTGCAGACATTGAGAGGCGGTCAACAGATATTTGCGAGCTGTGGCTAATATTTAATATGTATTATTATTATTATTTTTCATTATTTTTATTATTTGAGATATATATTAATTTAATTATTTAATTATTATTGCATTAAGCACTATTCTTTTAATTGTCTCTTCCTTTAAATTCTAATATTTGTCCTTTAATAACTTCAGACTCAGAGTTAAGGAGTTCAGCTTATGATTGTTATTGTTATGGTAAATGATAAAAAAAAATTGAAAATGTAATCATTACGAGAGTTGATTTAATGCGTTGACATTAAGTAGTATTACTGTGAAACCGACAAGCCTAGATTAACAACACGAAATGTGATAAAAGTAAGCAACGCAATTCGGTAAATATATATAGATGTATATATAAATACAAGTAAACATATATACTTTATATATATATATAGAGATATATATATATATATATATATTTAAAGTAGACTCTGTGGCAAACGTAGCACAATTGAAATTGATTACAATTTATTGGACGCGAAATGGCAATTAATTGGATTTACCATAATTCAATTGCAAGTTGGCAATAAATTTAATGAAATACGCTGAATGTTCAGCAAATTAAGCGCGACAGGATGAGAGGCAGAACGGAAAACACACGCATACCGAACGTATTGATGAGGCAGGTGTTTAACACACACACACAAAAGCAAAGCATTTGAGTTCGAGACACGCAGCCGAGATTGTCAAACACCTCTAAATACGCAGCCTTGCAACGTTTTGTGGCTTGTTCGTACGTATTTGTGTTGTGCAACAGCTGTTGCTGCTGCCGCTGCCGCTGCCGCTGCCGCCGCTGTTGCTGCTGCCGTTGCTGCTGCCGTTGCTGCTGCTGCTGCTTTGTGGCTGTGGGCGCTTTTATTATTATTTACTCTGATTTGGCCGGTTGCGCAAACAAGCTAGCGCTATTGTGTTTGCGCAATTTCGAAGCCAGATTGCATGAAACGTGTGGGCGTGGCCAGTGTACGCGAGCTGCAGTCAATGCAGCTGTGTACATGCCGGAAGTAAAAATTACTTTTTAAATTAGTTGCACACACACACAATGAGAGAAAGAGAGAGAGAGAGAGTGAGAGAGGGAGACAGCACATACTCATGTGTGCGTCTGCAGGTGGTAAGCTTTTGCCGCTAGCTGTTTAATTTAGCCAGCATTTGTCTAAGTGTTGCAAAGCGGCAAAAGTTGCCACACTCGCTCGCTCTCTCTCCATCTCTCTCTCTCTCTCTCTCTCTCCCTCACTCTCATTAGAGAATAAAAACAATTACGCAACTCTATTGTTGCAGCTGACATGAAAGCCAAATTGAAAGCGAACATGCTACAAAAAGTTGCAGCAGCTATCTCAACTTTTTTTTTTTTTTTTTTTTTTTTTTTCAACCCCATCTGTAAATAGCTGCTGCCAAGGGCTATAAAGCGCTAGAGTGCTGAGAGAAATGTGTTTATAATTGTGTTTTAGTAAATTTTGTTAAAGTTACTTTTTGTCTAGCTAACACTGCCTCTGCCTCTGCCTCTGCCTCCGCCTCTGCCGCTGCCTCCGCCTCTGCCGCTGCCTCTGCCACTGTTGTTAATGACAACATTAAGCTAAATGTTGCTTTACTGCATACACTCTTTTAACTAGTTCTTAAATATACATTATGTAGCCAGAAAATCCTTCGAGACTCAACTGCATTTTGGATTTTCCCTCTCAATGTTTACACATAATTTGAATTGTTGAAAGATTTAATGAAAAGTTGAATTAACATAATAATGTTTTTATATTTGTATTTTTTATTTAACTACCTAAATGCGAAATTAGTTTGCAATGAATTAAGAATTTATAATTTTAATGATAGTTGACTAGGTTAGAAATATATATGCATATGTATATCGTATAACGTTTCACGATTTCTATTAGAAGAATATATTTGAAATCGTCTAACGTTGATTGTTCATCATTCATTGTCTATTGTAAATCACATATCTTATATCTCATAAAGCTTATCATATGTAACTTATAATATTAGAAAGAAATATACAATTTACGATATACGATCTGCAATACACGTTATATTGTAGATCTAATATCGTATATCTAAATTTGAGTACCGTTTTTTAATTTTTGTATAAGTTATATGGTTCATCGAACTACCGTATCGTATTTTGTGTATATAATTATGTATATCGTAATCTCTATGTTTAATTTATTTATTTATGTTATGTATACGTCCATCGTGCTTTGTCTATATAGTTTCAGAAATTAGTATATGATATATCTTAAATTGCAAATCGTATATCGAGTGTCGTATAATCTATACCGTATAGCGAAAATCGTATATGGTATACCGTATATTGAATTACATATACCGCATACCTTACCTTGTTTCGTATATATTATATCGTATATCGTATATTGTATGTCGTATATTGTATGCCGTATATTGTATATCGTATATTGTATATTTTATATTGTATACCGTATATCGTATATTAAACCTTACATCGTATATTGTATATCGTAAGTCGTATATCGTGCATTGTATATCGTATATTGTATATCGTAAAACTGATATCGCTTATCGTATATTGAATATCGTATATTGTATATCGTATATCTTGCATTGTATATCGTGAATTATATACCGTAAAACTGATATCGCTTATCGTATAGTGAATATCGTATATTGTATATTTTACGTTATACGTAATTGTATATCGTTTATTCTATATCGTATATAGTATATCGCATATTCTATATCGTACATTGTATACCGTATACCTTACATCGCTTATCGTATATTGTATATCGTATATAGTATATAGTATATCGTGAATAGTATAAATAATACTTTTTCAAGTATATTATTCCACAATTACTACAATTCTAGGTCACACATAGATGTGGCTAGCTTCATTAACTTGGAATCTTCTGCATCTACTACATTACGCATTGAATTTGAAATAAGTCATTTGCTATCATTTACAAAGATTCCGTAATCAATCTGTAATTAAAATGAACTTATTGATTTTTCAAATGAAACAGCTGCCCAAGTGACTTGCATTTGATTGTGCCTCAAATTCATTTGTATTTAATATTGCCCAAGTCCAAGTTCGAGCTGTGCTGTGAGTGCTGCAGCTTGGCCATGTACGTAAGCTGGCCAACACTATGGCTACTTAATTAGAGTTAGATCTAGAAGTGTTGCCACTGTTTTTAGCCACCCACAACTGTTGTGGTTCCAATTGCTATTGCCATTGCTATTGCCATTGCTATGGCTATTGCTATTGCTATTGCTATTGCCCGACTGTCAATTCGCTTTCTGTGCGCTCCGACCACAATTATTTCCGTTCTAATGTGCCTGGCAGCTCTTGTTGGCCAGCTTTTGTGCTGCTGGGCATTGGCTTTTGGCTTTGCATGCTTTTAGTATTTTAATTAAATCTGATGTTGATTGAAGCAACGACTGCTGTTACGTAGTTGCCACATTAGCGGTCATTGCAATTGGCTCTTAACTTAATCAGCTGCAAAAGGTTGCTCAACACACAAAGCAAATAATAAACATTTTTGAAAAGTTCAGGTTTCCATTGCCAGTAACAGGAAAGAGTTTGCTTTTCTTCTGCTGCTTTTTCTTTTTCTTCATTTTTTTTTTTTTTTTTTTTTTTTGCACCCCCTTTTTTGTGTGTGCCCCCAAGTGCTGACTGAGATTTATGGCAAGTGCAGAGTGCAAAATGCAGTTCAAGTCCCCATTGAGAAGCAGTCGATGCCATCGTCGAACTGTCGACGTCAGTGTGTGTGTGTGCATGTGTGTGTGTGTGTGTGTGTGTGTGTGTGTGTGTGTGTGTTCGTCCACAAAGACAAGCACTACAAAACACGGCACAAAAACAGCATAAAGTAGTCAGCTCGTAAAAACGACAACAGCCAGCAACTGGGCCAATCTGCCATATTGAACGGCCGTTTTAGCATAGATGGAAGAAAGCCAACTAAACACACACACACACACACACACACACAGTCAAACTTATCGTGCATGCCAGACTATGCCATGCCCTACACTGCGAACAATGAGTGCTCTTAACTGTAAAAAGAGCTAAAACAAGGTTATCGATAATAACATCAAAAACAGTTGATTTATCGAAATGTCAATCAGAAACTGGTTAGGTCTGGGAAATTGAATAGAAAAGCAATTATAATATGTCTCTTTATAGATATGTAGGTTTAGTTAGTTAGTTTGGAGTATAAATAAAATCGATAATTGTGATAGACAATATATGTATTTCTAGTAGACAGAGAGAGAGAGAAAGAGAGAGGGAGTGAGAGATAGAGAGAGAGAGAGAGAGTGAGAGAGAGAGAGAGAGAGAGAGAGAGAGAGAGAGAGACAGCAATTACTACGAAAATACTGTAAAAAATACTAAAAAGTATAGACGTAGAGAGAGACAGCAATTATTGCGGAAATACTGCAAAAATACTAAAAATCCTAGACGTAGAGAGGCAGCAATTACTGCGGAAATACTGAAAAAATACTAAAAAGTATATAGTACGTAGAGAGAGAGACAGCAATTACCGCGGAAATACTGCAAAAATACTAAATAGTATCTAAGTAGAGATAGAGAGAGAGAGAGACAGCAATTAATGACGAAATACTGCAAAAAATACTAAAAAGTATAGAAGTGCCAAATGGAGTCTTTTTAGGTAAAGGCAGCACTTTCTTAGTATTTCCTCTCTGTACTAAAAACGTTCAAATGAAACATGGCGATCGGAAAACAAATTGAACAACATGTTAACTATAAAATTTGCATCGAACTTGATTTACTGCATGCACATATTTGGCTTGCTAGCCACGCCTCTAATCGACCATTGATCACAATGACACACTCACACACACATTTGCATACGCACACCTGTACGCATTGACATAGCAGTCACGTCAAATGCAACAAGCGTGTCTATCAATTCTTCAACAGTGCCAAGCTCTCGTGTCCACTTCCGTTTCCGCTTACACTCGCCTAACACTGCTGTGGGCATGCCAATGTCCGGAACAGTGCAACTGCAACAACAACAACAACAACAACTTGCATTGTGCATACAAGAAATGTGCAATCACTTGACTGTCTGTGGGGGGGGGGGGGGTTCGTTCGGCAAGGACTCGCAAAAGTGGAGCACATCAATGGGGATTTATAAAAAATGCAAATTCATTAGAGCCAAGCCGCTTGACGGAGCTGAGTTGAGCCGAGCCGAGCCGAGCCGAGCTGAGCTGAGCTGAGTTTTGGCTCAAATGTTAACTAAGCCACAAATTTTAAGTTCAGGCCAGCAGCAGGAGCCAAGCTGAGCCAACGCCAACGCGTCAGCAGTTAAGCAAAAGTGCAACGTCATGACATTTAGGTTTCTTCTTCCACTTCCACTTCCTCTTCTTCTTCATCTTCTTCTTGCTCATTTTTATATTCACTGCTCCCACAGCTACGCTTAAATTTTCAGCAACATCATTAGGAAATTAAAAAAAAAAAAATAAAAAAAATTACTTGCGTCAAGGCTGAGCTGCAAATTTCTGTTAACTAATCTACTAAGAGATAGACAGCTCGGAGCAAAGAAATTTTACTTTAAGTTAGCTCATGCAAATGATTTGAAGCATTCAGTTCTAGATGAGTTAAAGTGAGGTTAGCTTGAGTTGAGTTGAACTAGTTCCATCTTTGCTGAATTAGTTGCAATATGAACAATTAGTTTATTCGTAATTAGTGACATTTTTATTTAAAATTTTTTATTTAAATTATTTTATATTTAAAAATAAAGAAGTATCATGATGAAATTAATTTTGTGATTGTAATAAAATACCATTTTAAAAATCTTTGAGCAAAAAGACATTGAAATATTTGAATAGTTTTTGTTTTTCTTTCGTTTTAGCTACTGCAGTGGCCAAAGAATTTCTGCAGCTTGTTCTCGAGCTGCTAATTGGTTGTTGCGAACACTTTTTGACCCAGTTGAGTTGACATTATTTATGGCGTTGCTCAGTTCAATCAAATTTGAAACAATCTGGTGGAATTTTGTTTACCCTGCTGCACTTTGCCAATAAACAAAGGCCACAGCGGCAACAACAAGGAGTAGCAGGAGTTGGAGTAGGAGCAGGAGTAGGAGTAGTAGCAGCTGCAGCAGGATTAGGAGTCGAAGCAGCAGGAGTAGGAGTCGAAGCAGCAGCAGGAGTTGGAGTAGTGGCAGCTGCAGCATGAGATAGAGCAGTTGTAGCAGCAGGAATAGGAGTAGGAGTCGGAGCAGCAGGAGTAGGAGTAATAGTAGCTGCAGCAGGAGAAGTTGTAGCAGCAGCAGCAGCAGCAGAAGTAGGAGTGGGAGTATTAGTGGGAGTAGGAGTGGGAGTAGCAGGAATACGGGTAGGAATAGGAGTAGCAGCAGCAGGAATAGCAGCAGCAGGAGAAGTAGTAGCAAGAGTAGGAGTAGAAGCAGCAGGAGTAGGGGTCCGAGCAGCAGGAGTAGGAGTAGCAGCAGCAGGAATAGTAATAGTAGCAGCTGCAGTAGGAGCAGCATGAGAAGCAGCAGCAGCAGGAGTAGGAGTCCGAGCAGAAGGAGTATGAGTACCAGCAGCAGCAGCAGCAGCAGTAGCAGCAGGAGTAGGAGTAGGAGTAGCAGCAGCATCTGCAACAACATCAATGTGAAGGAGCCTGTCGAGCCATTAACAAGTTGCTCTGGCAATTATGGCAACGCCTGTCGACCAAAACATACAACTCATTCACACAGCAACACTTGCACACACACACACACATGCATGGATACTGCTTCCGTTATAAATTATTGGCATGCCGAGCGTTGCTCAGGAATTGCCCAATGCAAAATCCATGGCATTCCCATTGAAATTGTTGGCCAGGTTCAAGAGCAGCAGCAACAGCAGCAGCAGCAGCAGCAGCAGCAGCAACAGCAGCAACAGCAGCAACAGCAGCAGCCGCAGTCGCAGTTCTCTCTGCCTCGAATGTATGCAGGTAATTTGCATTTTTGCCAGCTTTATTAAACAGCGACGAGGTCAATAACAACAACAACCACAACAACAAAAGGAGTTCAAAAGAAATACAGTGAGCCAACTTAGTTGGGGCCAAAAGTTTTGGCCAAAGTTAATTAGTTGCATTGCATCACATTTCCGCTCCCAGCGGCATCATTAGGTAAAAGGCAAAAGGGTTTTTGTCTTTGTCTGGCAATCGCATCGATCATGAGCATGGCCATCATTTAATTTTATGCCCACATTCCATTCCGTTTCGTTCCGGTTTTGGAAAACGGTCGGCCAGCATTGACGCTTGGCGGCATTAACTACAAGTCATTATTATTGTCAGGGGTATTCCTGGGGTCGAGCAAAACAAAAAACAAAAATAAAACGGAATACGAAAGTGCTGCAGCCAAACTATACACCAAAGACAGCTAGCTATCGCTCTCTCTCTCTCACTCTCACTCTTACTCGTACTCGTACTCGTACTCTTACTCTCTCCCAATTCCATTTCCAATTCCAATTGTAATTTGTATTTCGGATATGGGACTGGCGTTAATACATATACGCACACACACACACACACACTCACACACTCACACACACACACACAGAGAGAGGCGCGCGCGAGCACACGAGGCTGCACGGGTGCACTCATGTGTGATTGTTTCTCAGTAAATGGGAGTGTACATGACACAGCCAAACACACACACATACACACACACATACACACACACACACACACACACACACACACACACACATTGATGCTCATGCGTAGCCTTTCACATGAGTGTTTCTTACAGTGCTGCACATATGTTTAGCTACAGTTGCGTCTTCTGCTATAAATGCTGCTGAGCGTTTTAGACATATGAGTGTAAAGGCTTAAGGCATATAGTAGATTATAGGGTATATACATATATTTAAATATATGTTCATATATATTTGTATTTACTTATAGTTCATTAGTTAATTTAGTACTTTAATCATGTCTACAAACTGTTATATATATATATATATTTGTTAATTATATATACATATATATATATGAACTACTATATGAAGTCTTAGCCTATATACATACATATATATTCATATAAATAATAATAGATTTGTATATATTTATTTATTTTACAAATTAGGAGATTGACAAAGCGAGTGTCAACATAAAGATAAAATGATTTTCCATTTTTAATGGGTTCAGGGTGTAAAAACGGCTATTGTATAGCCTAAAAAAAACCAGAACATTTGTGTCAATAATATATATATATATATATATCTATATGAATTCGATGGGGATATTTTATATGCCAGACTGGTTAGCCAAGCCACAAATCACAGACAAATATTATTCATATTTAAATATATTTAAATGGATGTAGAGGAACATGATAAGAAAGTTATTGTTAGTTGAAGATTTAAAAAATTAGATATATTAAAAAAAAAAATAAATAATAAAAAAAAGGAATCTGAACTCTTACACGTATAAGAAGATTAAAAAAATAAATAAATAAATAAATGAAACAAAAATACTAAAAAATCTTAAGTGTAATTATATTAAATAAATAAATAATATGCCAGAAAAGTCTCAAATTATAGCCAAATAATATTTATTTTCAGATATTATATTTAGATATTATATTTATATTGGATAGGGTGGAACATGATAAGAAGATTAAAAAAAAAAAAATAAAATAAAATAAATAAATTAATAAAAAAAAAAAAATACTAAAGAATCTTAAGTGTAATTATATTAAATATTATTTATTTTTAGGTATGATATTTAAATTAATATAGTGGAACATGATAACGAAGTTATTCTTAGTTAAAGATTAAAAAACTAAAAATAAAAAATAAATTAAAAAAATAAAAATAAATAATAATAAAAAATTACTAAAGAATCTAAAATGTAATTATATTAAATAATACAAAATTAGTTTACATAAAAACATTGTAAGCTGATTGCACATTTTCAATGACTGCAGGATTCAAAATAAAAATTATATACAAATAAAAAAATTCTAAAAATAAGAAAGTGTTATATTAAGAACGGTAAAATGCAAAGTAAATTTGCATAAAAAAATAAAAATTTAATTACAAAAAAATAAATAATTTAAAGAAAAGCAGAATGAGAAATAAAGAACGAAACAAATAATAGAATGAAAGCAATAAATGTGTAGAATAGAATAAATGAAATAAATATGTTAATTATATATAAATAAAATAAAAAATTAAAATATATAAACTAAAACTTGAGAGCGGCTCTTGAAGTATGGGTCGAAATGGTATGCGTATTATATATGATTATAGCTGTAAAACAAATATTATAATAGAGTGAATAAAAGAAATATGTCATTTATATATGTAGTATATAATAGCGATAACCATAGCTGTAAAATAAATACTAGAATAAAGTAAATAAATGACAAAAGATATATGTAATTTATATAAATATGTAGTATATATAATAACTATAACCTTCCAACAACAGATTCTTTGATCCAGACAGGAATTATATGTTGTGCCATGTCAACTGCTACAGCACATTTGCGTTGGCCTTCAGTTTAGCCTCATGTTATCTGTTGCTATTAAACTAATCCGCATTGTAAGTAGAAACTTGTGATATTTTCACATAGAGATTTTGCCACCTCTCTCTCTGATTGTGTGCGACATTAACCTCTGGGGAAATTAAAGATACATTAAATGCCGCAGGCAAACGGAGCATGCAGATGCCAACTGCTTGTATATATATATATATATATATATATATATATGTATATGTATATAGGTATGTATATATATATATATGTGTGTGCTTGGGCTTGGGCTTTATATATTTGGCTTAGTCGCTAGCCATGCACTTGCTGTTGACTTTGACGGCGCAGACAGCTCGTATGCTTAATTTCTTTATTTATTTTATTTTATTATATTATTATTATTATTTTTTTTTTTTTACTGCACTCTACGTAAATTTATGTGTCTAAGCTCGTTTTCACTAATTAATCTAATGACAATTGGCATAAACAAAAGTAATGCGCGAATACTTGAATTGAAAACTTTGAGTTGAATGTCAGCCGGACGTTGCTTGGTTATTAGGAGTAGAGAAATGAAAGCGAAAGTTTCTGCTGTAGGGCATAAATAGAGCGCACACAAATTTCTATTATGAACGTGGGGAACGTGCAGAAACTGTCGCATAACAATAATAAGAACAACAATAACAACAACAACAACAACAATAACAACAACAACAAAAAGAAAGAAAGAAAAAAATAAAAATAAATTGCGCACAACTTTTGGGCTTTAATATTTAATTAAAATTTTGCGTAACGTTTTGTTAATGAATTCCTATTTGACGCGCCCATTGCACGTGTCGCATCCCAGCCGCAGGCTCCCACGTCCATCCGGCCAGAGGGGAGGGTAAATGTAGATGCTTTACTTCTACTCTGACCAGTTGTTTGTGTCCTTGGGCCGTTGGCCAGAGACTTGCCAGTTGTTTGTTGGCCACTTTTTGGGCCACTTTGTTGTACTGCTGTACCCAAAGGAATGGCAAATTTATGAAATGATTTTAATTAGCTCGCCATTGTTGTTGCCACTGTTGCCACTGTTGTTGTTGTTGTTTGGTTTTCGGGTGCTCGTTTTGTCCAGTTTTATACCATTTTAATATCTGCATAGAAACTGCGAGGAGGTGGTGCTAAAAAAAAAAAAAAATAAATAAATAAAACAACAAAAACAGAAGAAAAAAGAAAAAAAATGGGAACCACTTTGGGTCGTCGTTCGCGAACAGGAAGCAGGAAATCTGCCATTGAAAAGCATCAAGCAAAAACAACGGGCAAAACGGAAACAAAACTTTCATTGCGGCAAGCTGTAAAGCTGTAAATGTCTTTCAAGGGGCGGCCTTTGCTGCTCTCTCTGTGTGTGTGTGTGTGTGTTGTGGGCGTGCCACATGACAGGCAACAAGAGCATTAAAAGTTATGACTGCCATGCTTGTCAAAGGTTTGCATCCTGCGCCCATAAAATGCTCGAAAAACTTTCTGCGATTTTACATTAACTTCACGTTAGTCACAAGCAGCGCATAAAGTGAAAATCTGTGTAGATAGGCCACGCACACACGCACAAATGCACATCTATATACATATAAATAAATAAATATATATATATATAAATATATATATATATGTCTGTACATATGTTTCATAATCCCAACAGAAGTCTGTCCACACTAATACTTTGATAATAGAGCCTCATTAAAAAGATACGCTGCTCGAGGCGAGTCCAAAGTAACTTTAGAAAATGGGTAAAAATGGATATAAAAAAATAAAAAATAAAAAAGAAGAAGATATGAAAAAGACGAGAGCTGTTTGCGGTAGTTTGAAAGCTAATAAAATAATGTTCTAAAGCTGTTAAAATGTTTGAAATAAAATTTGTTTTGTAAGTTAAGCTAAATTTAAAATTTATATTAAATAAGGATTTACAAAAATATATTTTCTATAGCATTAAATAAATCATTTTATTAATAATTTGAATAATATTTTAAAGCTAAGCTAAGCATTTAAATGTAAAAATAAAAATAATTTATGTTAATTAAATTTAATTAATTAATTTAATAAAATATTGAATATAAATTCTAGTTTTAATGAAATATAATTTATTAAACAATATTATACAAAAAATATAAATATAAATATATTGTTTAAAAAATTAAAATATGCTGCATTGTTAATGCTGTTAATAAAAAACTAATAAAAATAATAAAGTAATTTTATTAAAATCTTATTATTATTATTATTTATTATTTAAATTTTATAATATACTATACAAATTAATTTAAAAAATAAATTGCTATTTAATAATACAGAAAATATAATGACAAAACAGGTGTTAAATTAAATAAATTAAAATAAATAAAACCGTGAAATTTCTAAATATATAAAGACAATGCAAGTGTTAACAATTAAATTAGTGTTTATAATTAAAATAAAATTTTAATGCTGCAAATAACTCTATTATTTTTATCTGATTAGACAAAACAAGTGTTAATACGTGAAATAATATTAATAACTAAATTAAATTAAATTTGAATGCTGTATATATTATTATTTCAATATTATTATCAATATTATTGTTATTATTTCAATATAAACTGTTTTTCCTGAGAAGACAAGACAAGAGTTAATAATTTAATTAATATTAAATTCAATTTTACAGAAAAAATTCGAAATAAATACCAAAATAATTTACCGATAAAAAGATAATATGGCTATCAGCTGAAAGTTTGAAAATATATGTATTTGCATAGCTCAAATCAATATTAAATTTGAATTTGAAAAGTAAAAAAAATTAAATGACTTATTTTTTTTATTTTAATAATTTAAAAAATCATTTAAAAAAATTAAATGAATTAATTTTTTTTATTTTAATAATTAAATTGAATTTTTATGCAGCAAATAATTCGTTAAATATTTTTTATTTGATAATATGTTTTAAATTTGAATTTGAAATATCAAAAAATTATATGACTTTTATTATTTTTCTTTTATTTTGAGCATTAAGTTATTATTCTTATATATATACTTTCCTCACCTAAATCAAGTGAATTAAAAAATATTAAATTAAATGCAACGAATTGAAATTGATAACAAATTTATTTTCGGTTTTTGACGCTTCAGCAATTTTTGGCTTATTATTAAATTGAATTGCTTTTGGCTATTTTTTTTAACTATTTTTAGCTAAATCGATAATTGATATTGAGGCTTCAAGCTTGGTTTCTTCTTATTCAATAATATATGACTAATTGTGAATGCAATGACCATTTTATTATACTTAACTTCAATAATATTTGCTTTGAGCAGCGCTCACATAGGGCATACGATTGTCGCCTTGGACCTGATTAACATTTGTAGCCTGGCAACGGCTTTTAACCATTAAAAACTTTTTTCCTCACTTTTTTGTTTTTTGTTTTATTTCTGTTGAATGAATAATAAAAGTGAAATGGAATGCGCAAAACCGCATGGCGAGCCTGGACGGGACAGGCCGTATAACCTGGCCAGTTGGCTGGCCAAGGACAATACGGCTAGCTAGCTGGCTGGCTGGCTGGCTGGCTGGCTGGCTGGTTGACCACGCCTAATTCTCGGACAGCTAATTGCGAGCTAAAAGTTGCTCATTAGGCGGTCGCCGTTCGGTGCTAAATACAATCAAATCAGACATTTCCGCTGCTGAATTATGCCACTTCCGGTGCACAAAGGGCACACACACACACACAGAGCACTGTCAGCTAATGCAGTCGACAGGACATACCCTGTAGATGCGAGTTAAGAGTAAAAGGTGCGAAATACATTAATGAAGACAAGTCTAACATCTATATACATAACATGAGATTCCTTTTAAGCAGCTTTTCCTTAGGCTTGAAAAAGAGGTTTTTGTAGTTTGGCTGTGTTTGTTCGGTTCTGTATCTATGCATAGTTGTTGTAGTTGGTATTTGTTGCTGTTGTTGTTGTTGTTGTTGCAGTTTTTGAGTACTTCACATTGGATTGGATTTAATGGAAATTTTTTTGTTTATATTTAGGCTGAAGGAGTTTTCTAATGCTGCCTGAGAGCTGTGAAGCATTGTTGTTGTTTTAGTTAGAGTTGTATATATACAAATCTATTTCAGTTGTGTTGCAGTTAAAGTTGTTGTAGTATCGGTCTTTAGTTAATATAATATCAAGTTAGTTTTAATATAAATTATTGAGTTTCTATATAATTTGAAAGGCTTTATTTAAATTTTATTTTAATTATTTACACTAATTCTGATGCAACTTGAATTGAATTTTATTACTTCTTCTACTAATGCTGTTGCAATTGAGTATCGCTGGTATTATCGATAAATATCGACAGCATTATAGTTAAGTATCGTAAGTATTATTGCTCTATAACACATTAGCCTACGACAATAAAAAAAAGTTATCAGCTATTTTAATGAATTATTTTGTATTGTATTTTATTTATTTTATTTTTTAATCAGCTATTTTATAAAAAGAATTTATTCATAAAAAATTCAAATATATTAATATTTATTTTGCAATTTTTCCTTTTCTTTAAATACTCTTAGAAAGAGTATTATTATTATTATTTATTTATTTCTGTTTTTTAATATTAGAAGTATCATTATTTATTTAATTAATTAATTTTTTTAAATATTTATATAGACTTTTTATAAAAAGAATGTATTTATTAACATTTATTTTGCAAATTTTTCTCTACTATGAATACTCTTAGAAAGAATAGTATTATTATTTATTTTATTTATTTCTTTTTTTTTTAAATAGTAGTAGTATTATTATTTATTTAATAAATTATTTTTTTTTTTTTTTAATATTTACATAGACTTTTTATAAAAACAATTTATTTATAAAAAATTTAAATATATTAACATTTATTTTGCAATTTTTCCTCTACTGTGAATACTATTAGAAAGAATAGTATTATTATTTATTTAATTTTTGTATAAAATATTTTTTGATCAGCTGTTTTATAAAAACAATTTATTTATAAAAAATTTAAATATATTAACATTTATTTTGCAATTTTTCCTCTTATATGAATATAAAAAAATAAAATAAAAATTGATCTATTTATCTCAAATGAAGCAAATTCCACAACTCTTAGCAGCTCTCTTTCATTCTCGCTCTCTCTCTCTCTCTCTCTGCCTCTCTCTCAACTCCTTCTCTCCATTTTATGGCATATTTATTTCTCTGTTTTCATCTGGCACTTCCGTTAGAGCTTTGTCGTCCAGGGACTGCAAGGCATTGAATATGTGACAACAAATCGTATAAAGTGAAGTGAATTCTGTTGGAATGGAGTCGACATATTTTGCTGATATACGAATGCAAGAATTTTGTATATTTATTTCATTTTATTTTTTATATAAAATACAGTCGACAAATGTCAGTAAATAATCATTTATATTTTTATATGGCAATGCATATTTTTTGAAAGAATATTTTTGCCGAGATTTCAGCGCCATATTCGTGCATTCTTTGTGCTCTGTTTTTTTTTTTTTTTATTTTTTATTTTTTGGCAGCTACTGGGGCGTGGCACCTGTCCAGTTGTGGGCATATTTTGCATATGGCCAAAGTGTGTGTGTGTGTGTGTGTGTGTGTGCAGTTACAGTTATCTTTTAACAAGCAAACGAGCCATGAAGCGAGCACTGCTGCTAGAGGCGGAGCGTCGACGTCTGCTGACGTGCCTCAAACTGTATGCCAGTTGTTGCTGTTATTTAGTGTTGCATACTTTTTGGGGCTCTGCTTTTGGGATTTATTTGCATTTACACTGGCCTCCTGGTACGCTCCTACAGCTTCAGCTTCAGCTTTAGCTGCCGCTGTTCCCCACTTGTGTTGTGCAGTTTATTTTGCAAATAGTTTGCCGCAATCTGTGTCTCGTTCTGGCCAGCGAGTGTCGCATTTAAAATTTATGAACTTTTATACACACACACACACACACACACACACACATACTGTGTGTGTAGAGAGGTATTTATACACACATATATATATATATTTTAATTTTTCTACACGTGTGCGCAAATCTAAACGTTTTCACCGCTCACCCATAACGCTCTCACTCTATCTCTCCCTCTCTCTCTCTCTCACTCACTTCATTTATCTGCTACTCTTTCTCTCTGCGCTCTCTGGCATTCACTGCCCGTGTGTTCATGATGCATGACTATGTAAATAGACATTTTTACACTCTGACAACAGTTTTCATACATTATGGAGTCATGTTTTTCACTTTACTCCACACAGTTTCGCCTCGCCTCGCCTCGCCTCGCCTCGCCCCGCCTTGCCTCGTTTTGCTCCGTTTTGTAGTCGTTGTGTTGCAAAATTTGTTCTGTACCTTTTTAAAGTTTTGCATAATTTTATTTGTTCAGTTTTTAAATTGTTGCCGCTCGCTCTCTATCATTTTGCGTTAAGAAGTTAGACAAATATGTGCCAGGCACAACAGTTTTGCAGTGTTAATAATAACACTGAACTTGAGTTAACTATATAATTTTATATGCACTACTATATATATATATATATATTCATAGTGAGCAATAAAATAAAGCTAAAAATTAAAATAAAAATAAATTATAAATATAATAGAAATAAAAATTAAAATGAAAATAATTTTAAAAGCATATTATGATGTTCACAACTCTCTCTCTCTCTCTCTCTCACTCTCTCTCTCTCACTCTCTCTTTCTCTCTCTATATATACAACATTTTATTGCCAATTGCATTGCATTTAATAAAAAATTCATTTGATTTCTCAATACAACTTCAATTTATTCTAGAGTTTAACAAAAACTATAGAATTTACGTATATTAAATATTCATTTTTAACTTTTCAACATTTGTTTGATTTTAATTGTTTCAAAGCTCCTGCATTTGCATTGCTTTACGTAAAATTTGTGTTTTTTTTGGCTAAATAAAACATTTGAAAATACTTTAAGGCCAGCGAGTAGTTGGCAGCATTGGAGAAAAGTTTTTAATTGTTAAGAGTTCAACATAATTCAATCATAATATTTATTGCTGTTAGTAAATTGAATGTGATTAATATGTACAAAATATATAGAATAAGAGTTAAAGCGGCTTAGTTGGGACTAGTTGAAGTAGATCTGATAGCCAAAACTGCTGTGTGAGCTGAGCAGCTCTTATATTAGCCAGTCTTCGATTAAGTAAGAGTATTGAGAGCCATATAAACAATGTAGTAGGTAAATTTGCATGAGCAGCTTTGACATTCGCCTAACATAAGCATAACAGAATGACAACAGCAAAGCGTAGAGAGAGGCAAGATAAGATTAAAAGACTTTTAAGTAGTTACAGTTATTTGAAGTTGTTGGAGCTGGTCTGAAGTTTTTTTTTTAAGTTGAATACAATCATTATTATCATATACTCAATACTATATTATATATATACAATATACTGGGATTTGAAGGAAATAATCAGTTAAATTTCTAGATTCAAATAGTTTGGAGTTCAGATTTTCAGAATTCGTGAAATGTGAAGTTGTTTTCGTCAATTCTCTATACATAAAGATAGAGCTGTAGATATAGATTGAAATAAATGTAACATCATGGAAATGAAAAGAATTTTTGATAATTTGATTTGTTAACTAGTTGAGTATAAGTATTAGCAAGTTCATAACTTTAAGATTTCAAGATCAAGTCTTAATTTCTGGAATGATATATATATATATATATATATATATATATATATATATATATATATCTAAAATGTATGCAGCCAACTACATCTCTCACAGCATTTAAACAACATGATTTTATCCTTCTCACACATTTTCAGAGCGCACAAAATAAAACGAGTTTTTAAATTGCTTATGAACTTGGCTAAAAGACTGCGATTTCATGTTCCAGTTTAATTGTTGTTCTTTTGCCATTGCTTTGCTTTGTCTGTGCCGCAGGCCAATGATGTCTAAAAGGAAACGAACTTTGTAGTTGCCAACTGAAGCATGCACGAACTGCACGAAACTTCTAAAGCATTTAGCAACACTAAATTGTGAATTGTAAAATGCTTGACTTAAAGATGTTGTAAATATTATTAAAGAGTTTAGCTGTGTGTGGGTGTGAGTGTGAGTGGGTGGGTGTGAGTGAATGGGAGTGAATGGCTGTGTATTCAAGGATACATATTTTAGGGCTATTTAAGTAGAGAAGAGCAGAAGAGAGAGAGATAGAGTGAGAGAAAGAGAGAGAGAGAGAGAGCCACAAAGAGCCGGAGAAAGCCAAAGTGCGTCAGAGAGAGCCAGAGAGAGAGAGAGAGAGAGAGAGAGAGAGCGAGAGCGAAAGAGAGATAGAGGGAGAGAGAACGAGACAGTGAGATATAGAAAGAGATAGAGAGATAGTGAGAGAGAGACAGAGAACAGGTGACAAAGAGTAGGGAGAGTTAGCTACAAAGAGCCAGAGAAAGCTAGAGAGAGCCAGAGAGAGAGAGTGAGAGTGAGAAATAGAAAGAGAGAGAGAGAGAGAGAGAGAGTGGGAGAGTTACCCTTGATTCCCTATATAGATAACTTCAGATGGATCACAGACAACTGTTACGGCATGAATATATAGATGTAAGCATACCTTCTACTCACTCGCACTACTCCACTCAACAACTAGCATAGAGTGCAATTGGAATTGAAATATGTGTCACATGTGTGAGAAACATAAAAAATAAATATGCAGACGAATCTGTCAATCTCAGCGCTAGAGAGAGTTGAGACAATGCACGAGAGTCTGGGTAAAAAAGAGAGTCTAAGCAGAATCAAATACAATATGGAACTGAACACCACAGAAGTCAGTTTATATATTATACTATATATTATTTATTATATTCATTTAATAGTTATAGCTATGATTTATATATAATACATAATGTTAATACTATATATATTATATATATACTATTTATTCCAAAGTTTCAACATATTACAATATAATATATTATTAGTAAATGGTATATTTGTATATTCTATTACTATATAATATATTTGATTATAGTCAGAGCACAGATATAAGCTCTAAAATATATAGCATAATATTATCATATGTCAACTTATATAAATATCGTTAGACAACGATAGACTTTAGCTTAAAGACTCAATGGCCTTAGGCTTGAGCTGGATTTATATATATGTAACTAAATAAAGATTCTATTCGATATGCTTGAGAGCCATTGGCCATATATATACATACTTATATATGTGTATATATATAAATATATGTATATATATATGTTTTTTTTTATCTGCAAGTTAAGAAGCTGTTTGCGTCGTCATTCAGCGCAACTCAAGCTTATGATTATCTTTGCTGCTGCTAAGGTGCTTATCCAATTGTCTGCCAAGTCACTTTGACCTTGTGTGAATGTATGTGTGTGTGCAAATGTGTGTGCAAATGTGTGTGAGGTCAACCGCATGATTGTGCTGCGTGCGCTGATTGTCGTGAATTATTGAAACTAGATTGAAGTCGTTATTCAATTTGGCGCTGCGCTTTGTTTGACGATTGAGCATTCCATACAATTTGCAATTTGCAATTTGCAATTTGCAATTTGGTTAATTAAAATTCCAAAATAGCCGCCAAGTGGATTAATTAAACATTTATGGCCATGTCAGAAATTTTGTCAGTCTTCGGGCCAAATGCAATGGCATATTAAACGCCTCTGAGCCAATATTTTCAATAGATGCATCATTTTGTGGGCTTAACAATATAAAACAGCGGCACTGCATCCGTATAATATTCCCTCTATCTATATGCTGTGCAGCTAGTAAAAATATTTATTTTAATAAATTAAATGCAGTTTGTGCATATAAACGAGCGCATCATGCATGCATTTTTCATATATTTTTGAATGCAGTTTCATAAACTACATCAGCTTATACATACATACATACATACATATATGTAAATATGTGCATGTATATATGTATAGAAATGATATGGAAAAAGCGAACATAAATTACTTTTATATTTTGTCGCTATTTTTATATTGCCAACACTTGTGCGGAAATTGCGCGATGAAACGACTCGACGGCAAAAGCTACAGCAAAGAAATGGCTTAACAGCGCCATGGATATGCATTTTTGTAGCCAAACGGTAACACACAACAGTACGGCTAAAAACCCCAACGACAGACAGGCAGACAGCGAACGAGCGTGGCAAGGGGTGGGGAGGGGGGGATTGGCGGGAGCCACTCTGCTGCATGGGGCGTATACGCGATATTTACGAGAGATACGCAACGAAATGGCTGCACTGCAAATGCGCCATAATTCAGCTTGAAACAAGCTGAAAACAAAGCAACAACAAATAGTGCCAAAAAGGAAAACAACAAAGAGGGGGGAAAAAACAGAAAAAAAAACGAAAAGCAAAATAAGCATAAAAAGAATTAACTAAATTATGCATCTTGCACTTAAAGTGAACGCTTTAAAATTTATGTGACGGCGACAAGTGGAGGAAAGCGCACCGATTGGCCATGCCAACTAGTACCGTTAGGCTGTAAAGCCGATAAACATTAACCACACCAGATAAATATGCAATTACTATGCAAATACCAAATGGCAAGAGAAAGTCTATTTGCCTCATAGTAATTCGCATTGCACTCTAAATAACAGATTATCTTGAGTGCAATGAGATCTAGCCAAAATATGCTTGCTTTGAAATCCAATTAAGACTGAAATATGTTTATAGCAGATATTTATGGCATTTTCTAAATCTTTAACATGAAGTTGAGCTCAAAGCTTCGCCTAGAGAACACAAGTTCTCTTTAGCTTATGCTAAATAAATGTCTCATATAATTGTTGCCGTTCATGTGCAGCATTTTTCTCTTGTCTGCCAGCAAATGAAGTACTTTGAATGCAACTTTAAAAGCAGCACAAAAAATATGCTAAAAATATTATGGAAGCAAATAGCATTGCACTCGATATGTGTACAGTATGCGACTTGAAAATACTCTGTACTTTGATTTAGTTTAATTTATTTGCTGCAGCGAAAATGTCAAGTAACAGTGCACAGTAGAAGTAGAAGCAGCAGCATAATAAATTTAATTAAATTAAATTTAATTTAATTAAATTGTATAATAAATTTTAAAAATATCTCTTAGAAGTAGAAGCAAAAATTTAATAAATATAATAATAAATTTAATTAATTAAAGTGTATTATAAATTTTTAATATTACTTATAAGTAGAATCAAAAATATATAAATACAATAAATTTAAATAATTAAATTGTATAATAAATTTGAAATATTTCTTAGAAGTCGAAGCAAAATTATAATAAATGTAATAAATTTAACTAATTAAATTGTATAATAAATTTCTTATATATCTTAGAAGTAGAAGCAAAAATTTAATAAATATAATAAATTTAAATAATTAAATTGTATAATAAATTTGCAATATTTTTGATAAGTAGACCAAAAATTTAATAAAAATAATAAATGTAATTAATTTAATCGTATAATTTTTTTAAAAATATTTCTTAGAAGTAGAAGCAATAAATATAATAAATATATTAATAAATTTAATTAATTAAATTGTATAAAATTTTTTTTTTAACATTTCTTAGAAGTAGAAGCCAAAATATAATAAATATAATAAATTTAATTAATTAAATTGTATAATAAATTATAAATATTTCTTTATTTAATTTGTATATAGTAAAATTTGCGTTGCTTACACTTTGCTTAAAAATAAGTTTAAATATAATTTCTTTTTTAAGAATCAGCTAATGAAAAGAGTTAAAAAGAGAAGAGTAGAATGAAAAGAGTTATTGAATAAATATAATGCGCTTGGACTTGCCCTTCTACAGAAATTAAATAAATATCAAAGTTTACTAATAACTGTGAATCGTTTCATGAGATCAACGGAATAAAAAAAATATTTTTTCGCTTTCGCTTTGAGCAAGAGATTTTGTTTCTCCTCATTTCTGTTGAGCGCCTTGAGTGGAGCTATTCGTGTGGCACTCCTTTAACGAACATCGTTTGCGGAGAGATACGACTGATGTAGGCATAATTAGTATTCAATAAGAGTAAGTGTAAGGGAGTATTAACTCCGTCCATCTGTACTTTTATACCTAGATAGACTTAACTTGTTGAGTTGATCAAGCAATTAATATGCTTTAAGAGTTTCACCAATTCAACTGAAAATAATTACAGAAATTCTCACAAAAAAATATGTATTTTGAATTTCCATTTCAATGGTTTCAGGGCATACACGAAAAAATAGTAATTTAATTTTAATAATAAATAAAAATGTATAAAAATAACTTGCATAAAATTTCAATTTAATTTTGCAAAGTCCTTTGGGCAAATAAAAAAATTGTGAACTATTTTTTAGCTATCAATATTAAGTGGTATATAATGAAATCATGATCTGTGCATGATTCAAAAAGTCGAAGTAAAATACACACACACACACACACGATTTCAATTAACAAACGAATTGCACATTGAATACATTTCAAATGCTGTAATCGAAATTATTTTTTTACTTTTTTTTTCTTTCTATATATCAGTAGATTAATTAAAAGTGAATTATATTTATATATATACTGCACACAAATTGGTAAATTTTTTGATCTGTGAAGTTGTGAAGCGCTCGCAGCTCTTCGTGAAGCTCTTATTTGTTCATTTTTCATTTCATTTGCCTTTTTTTTTGTTTTGCCAATAATTAACGAACAAGCGCTTATATAAAAGTTGTTCATTGTACCAAAAAACAAATGAAGGCAAACAAAAAAAAAAATGATGAAGTGTGCGAGAGTGTGTGTGTGTGTGTGTGTGTGTTTGTGTGTGTGTGTGTGTGGCTGACTGAGAACACAACAAGCGCATTAAAAGTGAACAAAAATATATAAATATAGCATATAGAAGAAGAGGCGTAACAATAACAAACATGCGCCGTGCCATATACAAATAATTCGCGTTGTCCAGTTGCCATTCGTAACTCCCACAGCGACACATGAAATTGTCAAACAAGGTTTGTCTGTGTGTGTGGTGGGCGATGGGCGTGGCAGGTATTCGTGCTAGCCAGCAAAAAGAATTGAATTAAATTAAAATGTAAAACAATTTTTGCCGCAGTGTATTTTACTTAAATAAAAAAAAAAAAAAAGTAAACTATTTTCTTGCCAATGCCACAGAGCACAGCAGAGCCGAGCTCCGGGGCCAGCTCTCGATGGCATTTTGTGGCCACTGGTAAATATTAAACAAGACCCAAATATAAAAGCCGAGAGAGAAAAAACCTTAGCAAATCGAAAATGTAAATCGAAAAAAGAAGAAGAAACTACTATAAAACAAGTAAGTGAAATATAAAGAACAATTTAATGAGACTTATTTAATATATTTTAATTCTACATTTCACATTTACTTCAAGTTTTTCGTCATATAGCCAGTAAATAGCTAATTATCAACTTTTCTTTAAAGAAAGAAGAAGAAAAAGACTATGAGATTAATTAAATGAGTGATAGAGCATTGTCGACTATACTTTAAAAATCAGTCTACATTGCTCTTTGAAAGCGCCTAGCAAAAGATATTTATTAATGTACGTAATGCTTCAATAACAGAGTATTGTGCAGTCGGATAAAGTTGACTTTGCTCTCTTTACTTCACAGATCACATTGCTTGCATAGATATTGAAACCAATCTAAAATTGCAGTACTTTATTTATAGCTCTCACACTTTCCTTTGTGATCACGTATACGCATTGTTGCCATATATGGATTATTTTGGTAGGCATGGTCAAATGACTTACAATTTAAAAAAAATATATTTAGAGTCACATATTTATCAAATATACCGAGTTTCAGCTCGATATCTGCGTTATTCGACTTTATGTTACTTATATGGCAAATTTCTGTATACAGTATTTATATTTCTGTATATTCAGTATATTTAGTATATTCTGATGTAAGTATTTAATTCACACTTTTATGAACTATCTACTATTTACTAAATATTTTCAATATTTTCAATGCTTCTCTACAAAGCAGTGGACAAAAATTCTATTTTAACAAGACTGTTTTGGATTTGTTGCTGAACAGAGTATAGTGCAGTCAGATATGCCCAACTGAGCGTTTTTCTACACAATTTAAGAGCTGTTGAAATGGTAAACCAATATTTGCATGCTTAATGGATTAATTTAACGCAGTTCAAACACAGCTAAAGAGTATCATGCAGTCTGATATACTCAACCCTGTCTCAATTATTTTTTTTCAGATTTTATAATCATGTGGCTATAAAGTGCTTGACATAGACTTTTGCGGAGCATCGTAAACCTCTAGGCTATATTTATTTATATATAGAGCATACACATACGTAAATACATACACATATATAGTACATACATATGTATATATATACATATCGTCGCATTTAGCATTCGTCGCAGGCAAATGAACTCAGTTGAATTATCGTCTCTTTGGGAGTTATCTCGCACTTTAAATACGTTGGCGAATTTTAATGAAAACGTCCTTTCAACGCCAGATAAATTATTCAAAAGTTTGCCACTGCCGCAGTTTTGTTTGTTCATTGTTGTTGTCGCTGTAGTTCTGTTGTTGTTGTTGTTGTTGTTGTTGTTGTTTTCTGTTGTTGCATTGCTTTTGGCTCTCTTACTTCTGTTTTTTTTGATTCGCCATTCTTTGCTGTTGCTCCATATTCTTATTTTGCACCTTTTGCGCTGAAAGTTCGCTGAAGGTTGAAGTGTCGTCATCCTGTCCACAACCTGGCCATCGTAGTCGCGTTCCATTGTTAGCTGTTTTAGCCCCATACTTTGCTCGCTCAATTCGCAGCCCATTTCAAGTGGCTGCTGCCGGACGAGATCTTTTGCAGTTTTCTCTTTTGTTGTTGTTGTTTGTTTTCTATTGTTTTGTTAGCCAAACGGAACAATTGCAAGTATTCAAAATGTCTTAAGAACTGGCAAGTGCAAAGACAAGCTCCGATAGCAAAAGTGCACAACTATCTTAAAGCAGTTGGACATTTAATGCGCCTTGCTTTAGATCTGCCTTTGATGGAAATAATGTGAGCAAAAGTAAATTCATTTCAATTTTATATAGGTATTTTGTAAAATCTCATATCTCTTTCTTATAATCGATAAAAATCGATAGTTTATATTGTTTTTTGAGCGAAGCTGTATAGTGTAAAAACTATAGATTTTTTATTTAATGTATAAATCCGTCTTTTTTTTTAGAATTTCGGATATTGTTTTACTTCCACTTTTCATCAATTTGTCAAAAAATGTATTCAAAATGCAAGAAATTTGCGCATTACATATGTATATTTATTTGCCATTACTTAAAAAAAAAAATTCATTGAGAAAAATGTTTTTCAATAATTAATTATGGTAAAAGCCATTTGCGCAGCTCAAGCTCTGTCCAAGCGCAGCCCAAGCGCAGCTCAAGTGCAGCTCAAGTGCAGCTCAAGCGCAGCTCAAGCTCTGCCCAAGCGCAGCCCAAGCGCAGCCCAAGCGCAGCTCAAGCGCAGCTCAAGCGCAGCCCAAGCACAGCTCAAGCTCTAAGCGCAGTGGCTTGCTTATATTTGCCTGGCATACATATAACCATACATACATACATACAGACATGCATATGTATGAGCAATGCACAGCTCGCAAATAACTGTCGACTGTTTCTCTATGTCTGCCAATAAGCGCATTTTACTCATACTCAAAGTCAGAGAGCAACCAATTGCAATGGTTCTTCTACTCCGAGAGCTAGCGATTGCAACGGTTCTTTAATGAATTGCTTTTGTGTTGGTTGTTCTCCTACCATTTACTTACTGGCTCTTATTGAGCGAACGCCAATCGTATCGCTCGCTACCTAAACGATGCTCGCTAATATAGCGCCACACGAATAGCTCAACTAAAAGACGCTCAACCGAAAACAAAAACGAATAGAGCCGAAGACTTGCTACTTAGCGCTAAAGCGAGAGCGAGTGAGACTGATTTTGGTTGATCTTCCGAAAAGAGCGTAAGTAAACGGTAAATTGTTATTTGCGAGCTCTGAATATTTGTATGTACATATTTATATAAGTGTCTAGCGAGAGTTAGAGCGAGTGAATATGATCTGGTGAACAGAGCGTAAATAATAAAACGGTACACGCTTATTTGCAAGCAGTATGTTTATATGTTCTATGCAAAAAAGAACTATATAATGAGTGCAATATCAGCTATGTATATCAGAGCAGTAAAAACTAGATTATATCGATTAAATTACTTATATATACGAATTATAGAAAGACTTAAGCTAACAATTCTATATTGATGCTCAAATATCATAAAATAGTCGAGTAGAGCTCAGTTAGCATCGTTTAGCTACATATTTCAAAGTCTATTAAAAGTCGATAAATACAGATTTCTAAATGTTTTCTTTAATTTTTGGATAACTAACTTTGTGCCATAAATTATAATTAGCAACAAAAGTCACACATGGAGAGTGTTTTTATGGTTGTGCTTGACATAGTTTTATATATTTAGAGGCTATCACTTTTTATACGTTTCTAATGGCTGACCCATTCGCCACACAAGTCGTATAGCACATTTGTAGTGTCCACTGCAAGAGTGAACTTCAAGCAAGTTACATATATATGTTATATATATATATATATATGTATGTATGTATATAAACCTAGTTCCGTTTCAAGTGCCATACAAAACGAGTGTGAAAATGGTCAGCGGCTGCCGTTATAGCCCATGCAAGCTGTGTGTAGCTGGGCCTTGGGACTGGACGGGGCTGGGCGTTGGATGAGGATGGGATTGGCATGGGACTGGGCTGGATACTGGCCAGACTGGTCAGACAGTAGCGGTTAGGTCGTTGTTCGTTGCTCGTTGTTGGAGTTTGGGTGACAAAACGAAAATGCCGTTGCGGTTTTACTCAGCTCGGCAAAGATTTTACCACATGCAAGTAATTTAAAATTTATAGATTCAGATTTAAAATGTTTTTAAACTCAGAGAGAGAGAGCAAGATAGGGAGTAACAAAAAAAAAAATTGAAGTTTAGTGAAGTGAAGCTGTTTGGGAAAGTGTTAAATGCACAGTGAATGGCACACGATGCGGAGTTTTGTGGCTTTAAGTTTTATGACACTTGGCCACTGCAGCCGTACGTTTTTAATGGAGTATGCCAAATCCAAACGAGCCTCGACAGAATCGTGCCAAAGCTCTAACTATCAATAAATAGTTTTACAGCCAACTTCAATTTGAGGCAAAAATTTGCTATAATTAAAATATAAAATTTATAAAATAAATACATTTCTCTTGTTCACATATTATATAGTAATTTAAGCTTTTGCAGCATGTCAAAAAATTCAATATGAAAATTATTCAAAAATTGACTTGAAAAATACGTAAATGTTCTTTCGCTTTGATTTACATATATAAAAACTCGAGTTTTATGGCATATCATATTTCACAGCAAAAAAAAAAAAGGGAGCATATATAAATAGCAGTAAAATGGAGAAAAACAAACTATTGGCCGACTGACTGACGGGCAATTGACAGGCGAGGCAACGCCAACTAGCCATGGGGAAATTATGAGCCAATCAATAAAATTCCAAAAAAAAAAATGAAGAAGCGAAATGTAGAAAACTATGCGGAAATATAGGGAAACGCACATACACACACACACACACATGTAGACTATTTTTGGTGTCTAACAAATTGGCAGCGGGTATATTTTTTGATTAAGCATTCCCCAGATACGAATTAAATCAATAACTTTTCTTTTTTTTTTTTTGGGGGCAAGGCAAAATGCTAAACGGGCAATGGAATTGAGCCGGGGTTTTCGGTTTGGCAGCCTGCCCGCTGGCAAACAAATTGAATTCAAAACTTCTCCCGGCCCGCAGACACCAAAATAAGGTTAGACGAAGTTTTTTTTAGCGTATAAATGTGGATGGCCAGTCCGGGTTACGTACCAATAAACGTAATGAAACGTAATTTGAATGCCACTCAAGTGGCACGAGCATTGGCTGCCATTGCACTTGCTTCAGGTGCGAACGGCCAGCGGCCAGCGGTCAGCCGTGTAGCAAATCGTGTGCAAATTGAGCTGCCAGGGGTAAAATTAACTGCTCGACCACTGCATGTGCCGTGTCGGTGGGAAAGCCATGTCCGATTTATAGCCCTGGATAATGCAGGCGACTTACGTGTCCTCAAATTATGCAGCCACTGCATTAAAAAAAGAGAGAGAGAGAGAGAGAGAGAGAGGGAGCGATATATATATCTGTATATATATACATCTGTGCAAGGTAAGACAGTAACCCAACGCGAGCGTATGCCAACGCTGCCCAACACTGGCCAAAGGCATTAAATGTCGAACAGATGGCATCAATTTTTACCCAAAATGAAACTGAAGCTGTGCCAGACGCGCCTAGCGTACGGCGTTAGCGAGTGGATAGCAATCGAAATGAGTATCCATAAAGAACACATGAATACTTTTAGAGTGGCAAAAATTCTTTTCTAGGGGGTGGAGAGTTGGGTGCGGCAGCAAATCCTTTTGTAATGCGAGAGCGCCCATTTAAAGGACTTTGTGGTTGGCTTAGCAGCTGTGATAAGCACTTCAGACATTAATAGATTATTCGAAATATACCCATATTAGAGAACTTTGCAAATAAATACTAGCATTTTAGTGCCACAAAGCTACTATTGTGGCAATCGAATTGTTATAGATAGCTCTTACTATATATGTATATAGGAAGCATCGATAAACAGAAAGTGAGGCAATAAAATCAAGTTTGCATTAAGTAAAAGTAGATTTCAAAGTTATCGATATAGTTTTCGCGTGAAATTATCGAATTTTGCTTAATTATAGTTATTATAATCGATCATAGATTGGGTTTATGCTCATAAAAGTTGAGGGAGAATTTGTAAAGGAATGCACTTATTGCCAATAGCCATATTGTAGTTATATACTATAGCAATAAAATTAATCATGTTGTAGTTATCGATAAATTGATAAATTTCTTAGATATTTAAATAAATTCCACAAAGCTTATTTGACATAAATAAATTAGCAAATGCAGTAATAATGTCGGTAAAATACTTATATTGTACATTTATCGATAAATCGATATAAATTTATTTTGAAACATGATTATTGATTATACACAATCTATCGATAACTTGATCTACCAATAAGATAAGATAAAAGTCAAATAGAGTATTCGAAAGATGGAAATGTTTGTAGTTATCGATAAGAACATTAATTTTTACCTGATAAAACTCCATTAATCCAAAAATGTGACCATTTAACATTTAACTGATAAATGCTAAAAATTGTTTAGAAATCGATAAATCGATAAATTGTGATGAGTGCACATCAAAGCACGATAGCATGTTGGATAAACTATCGATAATTCAAGCAATTGATGTCTGTACAAAATTCGACAATCCAACAGTAAATGATTACTGAAGAATTATCGATTTTAGTTGTACTATCGATCAATTTATGTCTGCACAAATTTCGATAAAACGGTAAAATATCCATTAATTATCAAACAGAATAATAAATCGTTCGTCATTCATCAATTATAAACTATTTAAATGGTCACCGATTCGTTAGTGGGAAACATTCTTGGCAGACGACCAAAAAGGGATCAACGATGCTTTTCGATTCACTGCCATCGATGGGAGGAGAACAAAAATGAAACTTAAGTAGAGAGCATTAACACTTGCATTCACTTACACTCAAATAAGTAGCGCCATCAATCACTGCAATGAGTTCAACACTCACATTTGCGCGCGCGTACATTACATTCATTGGACAACAACGGAATGGCGAGCGTAACAGGAACACAATGCGAATAAAGTGTTATTTATAAGAAGAGGAGGACGAGGTCGGGGTATTGGACAGGGCAATGGGTAGCGATGGTCCTTAAAGGCAGACATCGGCATTGAACAGGGCAGAACATGCTTGCTTGTAGACCCTAGGCGACCTGCTCTGGTCGCCATGTAATGTAATGTAATGTAATGCGCGTGCTGCCAGCTAAAAATGAAGAAAACGTACGCGTCAGCCTGGACCAGCAAAGGCAATCGAACAGCAGAGGAGTATGAGGAGGAGGGATGAGAGAGAGAGAGAGAGGGAGAGAGAAGTCTGGTTGGCTAAAAACAACATTGGCAACAAAAGCTAAAAGTGCCTGCTGCTCGCCAAGTAAGTAAAAAAATATATATATATATATATATTTGTGCAGAGAGAGAGAGACAGAGACAGAGAGAGAGAGAGAGAGACAAACTGAGCGAGCCTATCGAAGGGGTCAAAGTTTCGGCGAGGTCACTGAATCAGCCAGTGCAATGTGTGACTGTATGAGTGTGCGTGTCTCTGTGTGTCTGTGTGTCTGTGTGTGTGTGTGTGTGTGTGCGTGCTCAACACGTTCAATATTTTATGGTGTCGCTTACAGGCATCGAATGGCCAAACAGACAGCAAAAGAACTGTGCCTCCAAGGCGCACAGCATCACAGAGTAGAACCAGAGACCAGAGAGCAGAGACCAGAGACCAGAGACCAGGGCCAGGGCCAGAAACGCGGGGCTGGGTCGTTAGCTGAGGCCAAATTCGTGCGGCCGCTCAAATAGCGCAGCTTTCGAAATTAATATAGCAAAGGGGCCGCAACAAAGTGCAGCCATAGAATTCGTACTGAATTCGTACTGAATTCGTTCGACTATGGTCTACAAAAGAACAGCCAGCAGGCTCACCGAGCTGTTTGTAATCAAAGGAGAAAGAGAGAGAGAGCGAGTGGGAGAGGGAGAGGGATAGCAGGTGTGACGATCAGATGAACTGCGGCACAGCAATAGGCCGTTGGTCAATTGAAACGGTTCAAAGTGTATTTGGCCCGGCAGCAATTTGCCCCTGCCACGTATCATTTGCCAAGGCCTTTATTTTTTTATTTTATTTTTTTTTTCGGTATTTTGTTTTTTATTGACGCGCCCATATAAATTTCACTCTGGCAAATGGTTTTTATTGGCAGCAGCGAGCGCCAGCACACCACAGGGCACTGTGGCACTGTGGCACTCAGTGCGCGTAGGCACAGGACCCGGCCCGGCCACAGAGCCACAGAGCGCCAAGTTCAATTGCCACCAATTGCTGCACGAACGGCGGCCCAGGCTCAAAAAGGTTAAATTTGGAAATTGGTACGTGATTGGATTCAAAGCGCAAAGTAAGTGCGTCCGTTGGTTTGTTGTAGCTGTTGTTGTTCTTATTGTTGTTGTTGTTGTTGTTGTTGTTGTTGTTGTTGTTGTTGTTGTTGTTGTTGTTGTTGTTGTTGTTGTTGTTGTTAGTTCACTTATGAAATGAAAAAACGAGCAAACAACAAAATGAAATCAAAAACAAAATAAATAAAAAAAAAAAAAAAATCAAAAGGCAAAAATAAAAAATATTGATGAAGGCGTATGTTAAATACTCTAAGGAAAAGTATGTGAGAACAGAAAAGATGTTTGGAAATTTAAAAAAAAAAATGGTTTATATATATATAAAATACAATCAAAATTCTTCAAGAAAGATTAGTAAGCGTAATTTATTTAAAATTAAATTGAAATTTATTAAATTAAAAGTGCATGTAAGAAATGCAAACTAAACAATGTAAAAAAAATAGTATTATTTTAATATATATATATATATCTATATATATTTATATATATATTTATATGCAAATCTCGTCTTAAGATTTAAGCCTTAGCTGTGTTCAACATAAATCAAAATATTTGAAATTTTCTCTCACTTTGGAGTTCACACAATTGAGCATCAAGCAAACACCATGGCAAATTGAATGTACGCTTGGGAAAGGGTATACGCCGCATGCATAACAAGTCTGGCAAAACGCAAGTAAAAAGGGGTAATACTAAGGCATGTGAATGTGGGCGTGGGATGGGCGTATGTTGGTTCACTGTTTTTTTCTGTTTTTTTTTTTTTGCGAAGAGAGAATTGTAGCATATTTTTTTTTGGCACGCTCGGTCGCTCGATTTGTAATAAGAAATGTGTTTTTTATTTTGTGGTTTGAAAAATTAGAACTCTTGCCAATAGCCAACACATGGCAAGCACCCAAGTAACACACACACACACACACACACACACAAGAGCGCTTTGTGTGTGTGTGTGTGCCATAGGGGCCAGCATAGTAGTTTGTGGCTGCTTGATGGCCGGGCCATAAAATGTCGATTTGTTTTTGGCCAAGCCAAAATGAAAATGTGTGCGCAAACGAAAAATTCAAAGTCAGCTAATAACTGGGCAAATGGTGCCGTGACAGCGGCACGTTGTCAACATGTTTGCCAATCAGCCAGCCGACTGTCAACACGGCGTATGAGTAATATGTCAACATAAATTCAGCAGCATGTGTGCGCATGCAAATTCACAAAGTGCCAAAATGATTCTCTAACAAATCAATACAAAATTTTGTTTTTTCTATTTTTTTTTTTTTGTGTTTGCATAGCAGAGTATTTCAAGAGTTTAATTTAATTGTTGCGCTTTATTGTGAAAACAAGATGATGCTAGGAATTATCAACTGAGAGAGAGAGAGAGAGAGTGAGAGGGAGAGAGAGAGAGGGAGAGAGGGAGAGAGAGGGAGAGAGGGGGAGAGAGGAGTGAGGGGGGGAGAGAGGGGGGGGGGAGAGAGAGAGACCTAGAGACCGAGAGAGACCGAGAGAGACCTAGAGAGACCGAGAGAGACCGAGAGAGACCGAGAGAGACCGAGAGAGACCGAGAGAGATCGAGAGAGACCGAGAGAGACCGAGAGAGACCTAGAGAGACCGAGAGAGATCGAGAGAGACCGAGAGAGACCGAGAGAGATCGAGAGAGACCGAGAGAGACCGAGAAAGAGAGGGACAGAGACTTAACCCCAGCAAAATAAAAGTAAGTAAGAAGGCTCTAGTCGAGATTACTCGACTACAAGATACCCTGAATCGTGCAAAATTAATATTCTTCTTCTTTACGCACGTATAAGCACGCTCGCTACTAACCGAGCAGTTACTGCCGTGGCTTATGGGTGGGTTGTGCTATACTTTGGACGCTTATAACTTCATTTCTAGTTCTTCGTAACTTTCAATCTTCATGAAACTTTCGGAATATATTAATAGCATCCAAATGTGTATATGCCAAATTACAACTCTCTAGTATGTGAATTTGTTGCGTATTCAAAATCTGCGTATCCATCATAAATATCTAAATATACAAATTCGAAGTCTCTAGGTCTAACAGTGTAGAAGTAACGCCCAAAAAACGTAAAAAATAAAAGAATTTTCGATTATAATTTTAATAATAATTTGTTTATCGATAATTAGAAAATGGGATGAGTTATCGAAAAAAGAAAAAAATAAACTCGTACTGCTTAAGTGACATACGAGTATTCAGGTGAAATTTCAGCTCTCTAGCTGTTGTTGTATACCGAAATCTTGACGGACAGACGAACAGGGCTATATCAACTTTGTTTTGTTTTGTGCTGATCGAGAATATATATACTTTATGGGTTCTGCGACGTCTCCTTCTGCATGTTACATACATTTTGAAAAAAAAAACCAAAAAATGGGAAATAATTGCACTTTAAAGCTGATGCTCTACAGAGGCTTTTAGAAGTCTTAGCCACATTTGGCATTTGCTAACCACAAATCCTAAATTGAAAACATTTTCTAACTAATTTTTTGCCACATGCCACACATTTGGCCCAGGTGCATGGCCAACACATTGTTGACCATAATGCGACCGCAGTTTTGATAAGATTCAACAATTGCTATCGACGCTTTGACAACATGCGTGTTGATGTTGTTGCATTTAATTAAAAAGTCATCACAATATTTCTGCTGTCATTATTTCCAAATATATATATATATGTGCTTAAAATATACAAGTTATAAATATATTTTTATATATTTTTTGGGTTAACATCTGTATATATATATTTTATGTACATATGGCAAAGCATTTAACATGTTTATTTTCACTGCATATCTCATTGGGCAATTTACAGATTTTGTTGTTGCTTTTCTTTAGCGCTGATTTTATAATTTGCATACCCTATAAAATGTGCTCAAATGTGCGGCATGATGTGCGCAATGAAAAGTAAGACTCTTAGCTCTTAGTCTTTATTCGAATTTTTGCTGATGTTGGCTGACAAAGTAAATGTATTTCAACCTGCTTTAAGAGACGGAAATTAAGATATTAAAAATAAAAAAAAATATATTTAAGTTTTATAGCAATCCAGGGTAATACTTAGCCTAGCTCTACGAGCGCTCGCTTTCTAGCTGTTTATATATATATATTTTTTTTTGTTGTTGTTGCTGTTGCTGATATCATAATTAATTGGCGTTTATTATGCGGCGCAGAATGCGTCCGGTTCCTGCATAAATTATTATTGCCATGTTAAAAAAAAAAAAAAAAACAACAAGAAGAAGAATTAAAAAAAAAAAAAATGAACTAATAACAATTTGCACTTGTGTACGCTGATGTAAATAGATGCAAATAATTCTTTTTAGGCTGTTTTTAATTACATAATTGGCCCTAATTAGATGCGCAAATTAAATGAATGTGTGTGCAAATTGAACGAATTTCACAAAATATTATATTCAACAACAACAACAACAGGACAGGGGAAAAAAGAGAAATTAAATAAAAATCATCAATTGGAATTTGATTACACCTTATTGCACGCATTCACAGACAATTGGCATTGGCGAGTTATCGAATGAATGATGTACGTGGAAAGCAAGGCAGATGGGAATATGTATGTGTGTATTTATGTATGTATGTAGTATAGGTATTTAGGTGTGGGCTTACGGCATAAAAGGGGAATGTACAGTAATTATTGACATATGATAAATTACATTTACAATGTGAGAGAGAGAGAGAGAGGGACAGGGATAGAGATTTGAGTGTGAGAGTGACTGTGAGTCAGAGATATAGATATATAAAAGGGAGAGATATACATATATATATAAAAAAAAAGAGAGATGAGAGCAGTTAGAGAAAAGAGACACACGCAGAGAGAGAGAGAGAAAGAGAGAAATAGAGAGACAGATAGAGAGAGATAGACAGAGCGAATGAGAGTGACAGTGAGAGATAAATATAAATATACAAAGGAGAGAAACATATAAATTGAGAGAGCAAAGCAGTTCGAATGAAGACAGAGAGAGAGAGAGAGTGAGAGAGGCAGCTAGTGTGTGTGAGAGAGAGAGAGAGCGCGAGTGAGAGTGCAAGTGAGAGCGACTGTGAGAGACAGATATATGTAGATAGCAGAGATATATATGTATGTACATATATGAAGAGAGAAAGGAAAGAACTTAAAGAGAGAGGGAATCAGAAGCAGTGAGAGAGAGAGAGAGTGAGCGAGTTTGATTCTCAGAGAGCAAGTGAGAGCGGCACTGTGAAGGTCGGAATGATAGAGGCGCAAAGAGAGGGATGGAGAGATTGTGAGTGAGCGCGGAAGCTATATATATATATAGAGAGAGAGAGAGAGAGAGAGAAAGCGAGAGAGAGAGAGCGAGTGAGAGAGACAGATAGAGTGATATACATAGCAGAGTATGTGCAAGAAGAAGAAAGCATTTAAATCACACATATGCAGTGAGAGAGAGAGACGTAAAACGATTGCTTGAGGCATCTAGGGAGAGATATTGCGAGTTTTAGGGAACGAGTGAGAGTGGAACAGAGAGAGGCAGAAGGATACAATTTCAAAAAAAGATGCTGAAAGAGGTGGACGAACAGATTGAGAGATTGTAAATGTCGCAGCATGTGTTAGACTGTCTATATAAGATTCAATGCTGTCTATATTTTTAGCACATGCCAAGCATCGACACAGACAGACACACGCTTCAGCCGGAGCGAGAGGGGAACGCTCACTGCATTCCTTCGCGAGATCTACTTTCAATTCACTTGAAGACGTCAATCGATTATATATATAATTCTCTCACTTGAACTCGCTCACTTTAGAGTGAGAGCATCAACACAAATTGATACAAATATATATTACTCTAGCTGTCTGTTTCATGATTTCTTATAACTTCTCTACTTCCCTTGAATCATGAATGAATTATCAGAAATATTATATTATAAATAAAATACTTTTTCCCTTCAACATATATATATTTCATTTATATTAAAGAGAGAAATTTGTGGCAAAATGTTCGCGGTAAATGTGAAATAGCATGTCATAATTTGACCAAAAATTTAATTTCAAGTAATGGCATAGGATAGATTTGTTGCGGCCATTATGCTGTAGCTATAGAGAGACATGGCGATAGACAGAGATGCTATATAGTATTTGAAGTATGACTGCATTCACGTTGCATTCATGGCGCTTCTATGAAACATCATTAAATCAGCGCAAAAGTTTACAAATGCATTTCATTTTGAAATCATGGCCTGGCCAGAAGCAAATGGTAGCTGCGAGATGGTAACTGTTAACCGGTAACAGCAATAGCAGCAAACAACAAACAAACAACAAACAGAGCTCAGTACTCGGAGCATTACAAATTACAAGTTGCTGTCTGTCAGAGAGAATCGCAGCTCCCGGAGCTGCACAAAAAGCAGCCCGCAAAACTTTGACGAGTGCTGGAGGAGTGCATAAAAAAATCAGCTAGTAAATGGATGGATGCTGGCTAGAAAGGCGCTACAGAGACAGATATACAGGATGTAGACAGTGAAACAGGGGAGACAGACAGACAGGCAGAGAGAGAGGGAAAGAGAGAGAGAGGGAGAGGCAACAATTGCAATCTGTGGCGCTTGAACAACGCTTAATGTTGCCTACAACCGCAATGCCAGGCCATTTATCATTCAGCCGAGCCGTAGCGGGCGAAAGGCCAAGGCAGAGAGAGAGAGAGAGAGAGAGAGAGAAACGTACAGACAGTTAGACATCGAGACGGACTGAACTGAATGACTGACGCGCGACAGACTGACAGAAGCCGTACAATCAAATGGCATAGAGGCAGTTGCCTGACCGTAAAAAAGGAACTAAATTGACCTTACGGAACTGCATCAGAGCCGTGGCGCATGGAATACGATTAAGCCTGATCTATGCTCTCTGGGCAGGTAAATCAAATTGCTTAGCAGAACGAATAACAATTTTGTTTTACTTTGCTATTGCTTTAGCTGCTCCAGCTCTTGCTCCAGCTCTTGCTCTTACTCTTGCTTTTGATTATTTTCGTCCGCCCTTATATATTGCATACTTGTGGGCGCATTTGCATGACTACTGCGAGCACTTACCTAAAGCGAGAATACGATTTGTACGCTGTCTTCGTAAGTTTGGCTGCAAAGAGTCCAGAATAAAGTTGAATAAATACAATTAGTTGTGTTTTGTTTTATATAGACAAGATTTAGATAAGAAAAGAAAAAGAAAAGTAAATATAAATAAATATAATTACAGTGCAATATGCACAGATATATGCAAAATAAATATTATTTTTATATTTTCTTATACGCTGAACCCATTGAAAGTGGTATAGGTATGTAACAGGCAGTGGCAGGCGTGTCTGACCCCATAAAGTATATATATTCTTGATCAAGGTGACGAGCTGAGTCGATATAACCATGACTACTGTCCGTCTGTCCGTCTGTTTGTCTGTTCATTTGCCTGAACGCGTCAATTTCAGAAGACATAAAAGCTAGCTTAGTAATATTTTATTATATTATTAAATATTATTATATATATTTGTATTATTCTTATATATATCTCAAAATTTATATTGAATAATTTTTAAGCAACTCAAACTGAACCAAAATTAAATATATTTAGCCTTAGAGTTTAAGCTAAATACATAGCTTAGGGAAAGAAAGAGTTCTAATGATAACAGAAAAATAAAAAAATAAGTATTATATATATATCTTATGTTACAAAAATGGCTGACAGCTAACAGCTGATCGATTCACAATGTTTTTTATACAGCCTATGGTAAAAGACTCAGAGAGCAAACGTTTGCATCGGTTCTCTGAAGAGCTCGTCTGAATTCCGCTCTCAATCGTTTTATTTTCTTACGTTTCGCTCTGCTTGAAGGAAAAAGTCTTTTGGACATGTATTAATATGTGTGTGAGAGTTGAGTAAGCTAAATACACTCATCAATTTCGTAAGCGAAGTGAATGTGAAAATCGTTTACTTTGATTATATGAGTGATTTTTTTTTTTCGCACTAAGTCTTATTGTATGAGCGCCAATCGTATCGCTCCCTAAACGATGTTTATTCAATGAGCATTACACGAATCGTTCAGCTGAAACGAAAACAAAAACGAAAATATCCAAAGAGCTTGCGGAGCTTTAGAACGAGAGCGAGATTGCTTGATCTTACGAGTAGAGCTCAATGAATTAAACGTTTAACTGTCAAGTCTCTCTGTGTCTTGAAAGGAATATGTATTTGATTGCATTTTTATATCATTTCATATTTTATAAGAATTTCTTATTTTAAATATATTTCTCAAGAATTACTTATTTCATAACATGAAAGGAATATGTTTTTTATTGCATATTTCATATAATTTCATATTTCATAAGAAAATAAATATTACGTTAGCTCTACCTAGTCGCCTAGCCAAGCTGTTTAGCTAGGAATCTAATCTCTCGGCTGCCTGCAAGTGCAATCAGCTGGTCTTGACAGGTCTGAGACTTTTCACTCACTTTTAGTAGATCTCTGGGTAGCAGCACACAGACCTAAGAAGTGCCAACTCTGCTGAAGATGAAGATGCCTCCAGCAAAGTAACTCTTATGCCGCTGACTGCTTTAGCATAGCTTCAACTACAGTCGTAAAATGTATAGCTCAAGAGTTTTTAAAGTCTCTTAAAACATTAAAGCAGAGATATAAAAATAATAGTGAGTGAATGCAGTAAGTATCAATTTTTACATTTTACAATCTAAGCAAAAGTCCATTTGGCTATTGCCAGATCGAATTTTCTATGCATTCGAGATACTTGAAGAGAGCTATGGAAATGCAGGCTTTGGCAACATTGTGCTGCTTTCAGCTGCTTCATCTCTCTCTGTCTCTCTCTCTCTCTCTCTCTCTCTCACACTCTGTTTCTGCATCTTTTGAGCTGCAGAAATATTGAGGGCAGCGCCTCGTGAACCTTGGGGCATTGCAGTCAGTTACCGACAGCTTTGAGCTGCTGATTGCAACAAAGAAATTCTTGATAATCCTATGCAAAAAAAAAAAAAAAAAAAAAAAATAGAAGGCTTAAAGCCTTGCAAAATAATCAAGTGTGTAACTTAAAGTGGCCTATATAATGGCCAGCTACTGAAATGGTTTAAAACTCAGCGCACTTTCATGTATGAAATCACTTTGAATGAATTTTATATGAAACGATTCAGTTTCTGTTTGAATTCGGGCATTTCAAATGGAGTCAGATTTAAACTGATTTCGCTGATGACCAATAATGAGAGAACAATGGCAAAAATATATTTCATAAATAAAAGGGACTGTCAAATAGCAAACAGCTTTTGTGGCAATTTAATTTGTTTTAAGTATTCACAGTATTGATTGCCATTGTCCCTAAGGATGTCGATGTCTATGTGTCTGTGTGTGTATGTGTGTGTGTTCGTTTGTGTGTGCATGCAATTTACTGATTAATTTAAGCGGTCTAGTAATGCATAAATTAATGTTTAATAACAGTTGCGGGCTGCCAATCCGCCTGGCGGCTGCATCGACAATGGACTGCCAGCTGGCAGGCATTCCATATAATGAATGTGGCATCAATGCACAAGCACACAGACAGACAAAGAGAGAGAGAGAGAGAGAGAGTGAGAGAGACTCACACACACACACACATTCATATTTACACGCACTTAGCCAGATGACCGTATCAATATGCTTGTGGATTTCAAAATTATTTGATGGAACATTGCACGAAAATCTATCTCTACATGGACATCAATTACGATTTTGCACTATGTAATTGTAAATGTTTGCCTTTAGGTTACCCTGTAAATGGAATTGTTTGTCTATAGAGTTAATGCGGTTTTCGGTATATTGTAAATTCATGTTTTATCTAAGCTAGTTAGTTGACTTTCCATGTGTTGTTTTTCTATCGTTCACAGAATTTGTTCTGCTACTCCTACTATTTTTTCTATTTCTCTTTCTTTTTATTATTCGTTTTTTCTTGTTTCCAGCTTTTCACACAGTCTTCCTTGACTTTAATTTTTTCATTTTTATAATTTTTAAATAATTTGTTTCTCATTTATTCTCAATTTCTCCCATTTTCTCTAATCTAAAAATTTTTTTTTCTTTTATTCTCATTTTTCTTTTTTTTCTCATATATTCTCATTTTTTCTCATTTTTTTATCATTTTTCTCATTGTTTCTCTATTTATTGTTTTTCTATTTATTTTATTAATTTTTTCTCCTATTTTCTCATATCTTTTTCATTCTCATTTCTCATTTTTTTTTTTCAATGTTTCTTATTTTTTCTAATTTTGTATACTTTTTCTCATGTTTTCTCATTTTATTCTAATTTTTTATCTGTTTATTTTCTCATTATTTCTCAATTTCATTCTCATCTCATTCTCATTCCCATTTTCATTCTCTTTCTCATTATCATTCTCATTCTCACATCATTTTCATTCCCATTCTCATTCTCATTCTCATTCTCATTCTCATTCTCATTCTCATTCTCATTCTCATTCTCATTCTCATTCTCATTCTCATTCTCATTCTCATTCTCATTCTCATTCTCATTCTCATTCTCATTCTCATTCTCATTCTCATTCTCATTCTCATTCTCATTCTCATTCTCATTCTCATTCTCATTCTCATTCTCATTCCCATTCCCATTCCCATTCCAATTCCAATTCCCATTCCCATTCCCATTCCCATTCCCATTCCAATTCCAATTCTCCATATGGTCTGCTCTGTCGATTACTGCTTGAACTGCTTGTGCTTCTCACAGCTTGGGTGTTAAATCATTTGACTCTCGGCTGGCTCTCTAAAGCCATCTGATACTGTAGCATTACGATCTATGGCAGTTGTTTGGTTGCTCAATTGTTGGCTTTGCTGGCTAATTAGCCAGCTGCCAATGCATTTGTGTCTGTTTTATTTACGAGCCTGTTTCAAATTACAAATGTTTGTGCAAAGCTAGCAACAGCAGCAGACTAACTATCAGAAGCATTGCTTTATGAATAACATAATACACACACACACACACACACACACACACACACACACACACACACACACACACAGAGAGACAAATGATAAGTGCAAATTGCGTTGGAATTGCAAATAGATTGATGCTGGGCAATGATATTTGGCCCATTACCAATTTACAAATTGGATGCAAAAAGTAGACAAAGTGAGTGCACAAATTAAATTGGCTTCGATATGAATTAGTCATCATAATTACAGATATGACAAATGCGTCTACAATTTGAGGATAGCCAAAATGATTGTCTAATGCAAATAACTAAATCGTTTGACATGCAAATCGCAATTACAAAATTACGAATTGCAAAATTTTCCTTATTCAGTTTCATATTTCTGGCTAAGCAATAATCAATAGCAGCATGTATTTAGTATTCATGTATTCATAAATATTTGATTAGCATTAATTATTTTGTAACTTTTATTATAAATACAATATTATGTATTTAGTTCATTTATTTAACTTTTTAATTAATTTCGTTTGTTTGATTTTTTTTTTAAATCCATTTTATTTATTTTATTTTTAATTACTTATTTTTATTTTTAATTTACTTTAATTATTTAATTATATTTATTCATATTTTATTTGTGATATTTTCTTTATTGTATTTTATTTATTTAATTATTTAATTTATTCTTTAATTTATTTATTATCATTATTATTTTTGATTATTTGTTTGATTTTCCATATAACCTAATTTTATTTATATTTATATATTTTTGTTGTTTATTAATATATTTTTATTTTAAATTTATTTCAATTATTTAATTGTTATTCATTTATAATTATTTTATTATTCATATATTTTTAATAGTATTTAATTTATTAATTTTTTGTTTTATTTTATTTATTATTTATTTCAACTAATTTTTTTTTTCAATTATTTTTTTCATGAATTGTCCTTTAACTCTATCAAATTTCGACAACTTTCAGCGTTGATCTGCTTAATCTGATATAAAAATATCGACTTTTCAAATAAATCACATTGAAATAAATAGAGAAAGCATCGCTTTAAGATTATAATTCATTGAAAGTAAAAAAAAGGTTGTCACAAAGCCACAAAAATGAAAAACCATTTTTTTTTTCTAAAAGGTTTAACGAAAAATGTTCAATTACAAAAGCTGATTCGCATATCAAATTCAAATTAAAATCAAATTTTTGTGGCATGAAAACATTTTGCTAACAGCTATGTGGTTAGCAGAGCATGCAGCAACAGGACTACAGTAAGTAGTGAGAGAGAGAGAGAGAGTGGGAGATAGTGAGAGAGAGAGATAAAGAATTAGATAGGCAGAATAAATATTTAGAGAGCACAAATATTTTACTAACTGACACTGACCACGCCCAGCTTTATTACAGCTGAAAAATGTGTGGAAAAAAATGTCAATTAAATGGAATAAAATGTCATTGGAATTGAAATTGCTGCCGTTGGTATTTGTATTGCTGTCGCTGCTGTTGGCGCTGCTGCTGCTGCTGCTGCTGCTGCTGCTGGCGCTGTTTTACGTTTGATTGGTGTTTGGTGTCAGATTGCGGGTTTTCAGTTTGTCCACATCGGATTTGAAATGGGCGGCAGAGTTAATGCCACTTAATTAATAACAACAATTTAGCTCTTTTATGTGCTGTGACACTTTTCATTTGTTTAATGATATCATTTTTGAGAGTAATTCTCTCTCGCTTGTTTTTTTTTTTTTTTTTATTTATTTGCTATGTAATTGTAATTTATTTGCCATTTGTTGGCACTTAAAGTCTTAAGTGGCGAAATTAATAAATAAACAGACCAGTAAGCGGGTGCGGGTGTCTGTGTGTGTGTGCGTGTGTATGTGTGTCTCACATAATGCACATTAACGGACCGCAAAGCGCTTAATGCCAAAGATTTAAAAGTGTTGCCTACTTTTGTGCGCCCATGTGAGCGCTTAACAAGTAGTGTATATAAATATAGAATTTTTATTTGAAAAGCAGTTATATCTTTAATAATGAATGTAATATTAAAAAAAAAAAAAAACAAACAATATATATATAGATTTATATAATATAATATAATATATAAAATATATATAGAAATATTTAAATAAATAAAGGAAAAATGAAATTTAGTTAGAGCAACTGTTGGCGAGTGACGATGAAGAACTGCAACGTTTTCATTTATTTTATGTTATTTATTTATTTTATTTAATCTACTTGGTTTATTTATTTGTATTTATATTTTTTATATATTACATTTATTTTATTAATTTTATTAATTATATTTATTTGATTTTTTAAAAATTAATTTTATGCTATTTATTTATTTTATTATATTATATTTATTTATTTAAAATTTCTTTATTTTATTTATTTATTTATAGTTATTTTTTTTTATTTTTACATTTATTTTATTACTTATATTTATTTACTATATTTTATTTTATTGTTTTTTAGATTTATTTATTTTGTTCATTTTATGTATTTTTCATATTTGATTTATTTCATTTATTTTTTGTTATTATATTTGTTTTATTGATGTTATTTTTATTACTATTTTTTTTGTATTTATTTGTTACATTTTTTTTCATTTTATTTATTATATTCCTTTAATTTTTTAAAATGTATTTTATGTTATGTAAATTATTTATTTTTTATTCTATATTTTTTATTTGTTTTATATTTTAATATTAAGATTTTTGCTTGATATGAGAAACTAAATCGTTTTCATTCAATTTGTGCCACAACGTTGAGCTTGCAAGCTTCGTGTTTAATCCACCCTGCATGGATTTCGGGCGTGCTGATAATGTGTCTTCATAGAGCAGGCATAACAAATGCAATGCTAATGACAGTCAGGCATTAAAGCCACACCCACACACACACACACACACACACACACACATACACGTATAGAACCTTGGCACCCAAATCCCAATACCCAAAATCCACACAGCTTTCAACACTCCACGTGCCAATGCAAAATGTAAATCCCTATCAAAAAGCCAAAGTAAAAGCAAAAGCAAAATCAAAATGAAAATGTTGCTGCTTGGCTGCGAAGTATACAATAAATTTGCATGCCACACACACACACACACACACACGCACACACACACACACACACAAGCATTTATGAATAGAAATTGTTAGTACAATAACACACACATACATTCACACGGAAGATGTGTATGTAAGCGCGATATAGATATACACATGCATAATGCCTAATAATCCGCATATTGTAATATCTGTATTATATAGAGAAGCCGCCAAAGCGACGCGACGCAACGCGAAGCGAAGCCGACATGCTGCGCTGCGGCATTTGCAACTTGTGTGGCATGAATGTCATTATGTGGCATGGGACAGCTAGAATTCTAACCGGCTGCCGGCATCAACAGCCAGTACAATTCTTAATGCGCCCACACACTGTGTAAATATTGTATAAAAATTGCAGCTTAATCACGCCCAAACATGTGTGCAACTGAATGCTGTCGCTGCTGCTGCTGCTGCCATTGCTGCTGCTGCTGCTGTTGCCGTCGCTGCTGTTATTGCTGCCAAAGTGCAGCTGCTGGAATTCAGCTGTGCTGTGTACGCTTAGCCGTATCTGCACCCGGATGACGCCTGCCAGGCTGCTGCCACAGTCAGACAAGTGTCGCTGTCGCCAGCTATCTCCCTCTCATTCAACCTTTATACCTTTCTCTCTCACTCTCTCTGTCACATTTCTTTACCGGCTTTGGCAGTGCTCCACATGGCCGCTGCATCACTGCATTATTTGTGCTCATGTGTGGCCTGGCCTCTTCTCTCTGGCTGCTCCTTTGGCCGTCGTCGTTGCCGGCTTTTATGCCCGCAGATTTGGGTTAAAAGTAGCTTCCCTCGTGTATTTAATAGCCATTCAGCTGTAGTCATCGCCGCTGCTTGACTCATTCCACTTTTATACTCACTTCATCTGCATTTTGCATTTGTATCTCGGCATTTGCATCTGGTTTTTGGTTGTATTTCTAGTTACGTTCCTTCTCGATGCTCTTGCCATTGGGCTGCTCTCGCACATGCCATTGCCAATTGAGTGTGGCATTCAATGTGCATATGTGTGTGTATTGGTGTGTGTGTGTATTGGTGTGTGTGGGTGCCATGTTTGGCTCAAAAATTTGGCCTTCGTTTTATTTTATTTTCCAATTAGAATTATTATGTTCAAAGTGTAATAGCAAGAACTTTGAGCTAGTTTTTTTTTTTTTTTTTTTTTAAAGCTAAAGTCTTTGCTCTGCCCTTAAATAATTCGTATTTCCTTTGCTTGCAGATCATAGCTCGCAAATAATTGTTGACCATTGCACAATGCCAATAAAAGTCTGAGAACAGATTCGTATTGCTTCTCTTGGCTCAGAGCGGATATGATTTTGTTTCAGTTGATCTAGCGAATAGAGTATAAATAATATAATTGTGAATTCTTATTTACCAGCTAAGCTTGAAAGTATTTAGCATTGTCAAGGCTTTAGTCAGCTGCTAAAGACTGCAAAGCGAGGCTGGATCCTAACCTTGAGTAGGCAATACAGATTTGCTCTGTAGATCTTACTTAAGAGCTGTTTTTCATATTTTTTTAAATATTATTTTTTATTTTGCAGCGTATCTTCTTTATTTGATTATCTTACTTGAGTCATATTAAATTTTATACAATTTAAACAGATTATTTAGAAGGTTTGCAAACTGGTTGCATTATGTTCAGTTTGGCTTCATATTTCATTATGAATAAGCTTCTAGAGTACATCGCTTGTAAATCGTTAAAAAAAATATAATATTGTTTATACATACTTTGATTTTATTTCTTATTTATTTATTATTATTATTTTTTTTTTTTTCAAATTAAATATTTAATTTCTATCATTTTTTTCACTCTGTTTAGCTCATTGAACAATATTAATATTTTCTATATTTTTTTGTTCTTCATATAAATACAGTGGCCAACAAAAGTGCGTGTATGTTCGCTACTTTGAGTTGGACCACGCTTAAAAAAAAAAAAAATAATAATAAATAAAAATTAAAAAAAAAAAAATAAAATAAAATAGATAAAAACATAAGCAAATCAAGAAGTCTTTTTTTTATATTTTGTTTATAATATTATTTTTAATAAATAATATAAAGGTGCTAAGAAAAATGAGCTAAATTCAAAGAGTTAGAAAGAAAAAAAAAAGAAAAATAATAATAATCCACATAAACTCTTTAATAAATTAAATAAAATTAATAAATAAATTAATATTTAATATATTACTTTGTTTTTTAGATAAACCCTAGTTGGAAATAAATTGAATATTTTTAATTTATTTTCTGCTAAGCTAACTATATATATAAATATTGTTTGATTAATTAATTAACTTTTTTTTAATTATAATTAATTTAAATTTAAGTAAGAAATTATTCAAATTTATAAATTTGAATTTATATTTGAATTTATATTTTAAATAAATTTATTTTAGCAGAGAATTAAAATAGTTACATGAAGAGTGATGAATGTTCTAAATATTTTTAGCTGTTAAGAAAAGCAAATCATAAATATTGCTCTTTTTTTTATATAATAATATACGATCTCATTTTTTTATTGCTTTTTTTAATATATATTTTATTTATTTAATAATAAAAATTAAAAAAAAACTCATTTATATATATTTTGGATTAACTTTCCTCAAATATGTAATATTAACATTAAGATATTATAGCTATTAAGATTATTATCATTAATTTATGAGCTCTTTTTAGCTAAGATATGCCTGACCTGCTGCTTCCTCAGCTGCTCTCAGAAATTACCAATTAACTAGCATGTGTGCGCGTGGCATTTTGAAAAACAAACGGATTCACATGACGTATACGCAATGTGAATGAAGTTAGCTTAAAATGAGGCCATGTCCATGGCAGCGCATCATTAGTACAGTCATCGCGACTTCGCTCAGCGCAACTCAATTGAAAGTCGAAGCAAACTGTAAATCAAGTAAGTTTGTTGTGCAAGCCCCAAAGCTAAAAAGCTAGCTGCCCACATTATTGACATGGGAGCTGAGCATAATTCCACGAAGAGGAGGAGGAGGAGGAGAAGGAGGAGAAAGCCTTGCTATAAATTTTGGTGCCGGCCATGGATGGCTAGATCAAAAGTAATGCAAACATTTCCATCAATTTCGCTGGCAGCTAGAGCCAACTGAAGCCACGGCCAGGCGTCATATTAATTATACGCAACACAAACACTTTGTTGCAAAGTTGCCAAAGAGCTGCTCGTAACATGTTGCGCGCTGCGTGACTCGCTCTCTCTCTTTCGCTCTCTCTCTCTCTCTCTCGGTCTCGCTCTCGTCTCGAGTGAGCATTAAATATTTAACGCCTGCCAAAACACTAATGACAAACACTAAAACTCGACACTAAATTTGAAATGCTTTAAAATTTTATTTAAGCATCCATTAAGCGGAGCCCCAAACAATGCCGTTGCTTGAGCGTTGGGGCATTGCGTCTGGGACAATGCGGCGTATGCGCAATCGCAAAATAAACGCAGCATAAAATCAAGAAATGCCAAATATAAATTCGCTACTTTAAGCTGCGGCTGCTGTTTTTGGCAACTCGCACTAGTTATCCCAGAGTTGGGCAGGGTGAAGGCTGCGGGGGCGTGGCCCGTCGCCCGTTGCCCGTCAGCATACTTTGCTTTTATTGCAGGCCGCTGCCATTGCTTGCTCTTAACATTAACGTGAACTTCAGGTTCTTATAAGATGGCAGTGTGCACATGCTGGTCGCGATGGGCGCTGGGCATGGCATAGGTGAAAGTGCAGAGCGGCAAGTTGGCAACAAAAACTTTGGCGAGCAGCAAGCTGACTGTCAGGCAGTAGCAGCAGCAGAGCAGCAGCAGCGAGCAGCAGCAGAGCAGCAGCAGAGCAACAGCCATACAATTTTAATCACATTAAGTTCACCCAGTAGATAACTGTCTGTGTGAGTGAGATGGCATTAAGCTAACCTCTCTCTCTCTCTCTCTCCCTGTCTCCCTCTCTCCCTTTCAAACACTGCTAAGTATGCTCGTGTGTGTGTGTGTGTGTGCTTGTTTGTAATGAATATTTGCAAGTTGTGCCTTGAGCCTCGCTGCAAACACAGCGCAAACAAACTTAAAAACTGTAGCGCACTCAGGCAAAATAAATACTTGAGCAACAACAACAACAACAACAACAACAACAACAACAACAACAACAACAGTAGCAACAATAACAACAGCAGCTGCAACAACAAAACATATAAACAAAAAGGCAACAACCACAGGCGGGCCGCGTTGCTCACTTTTTGCTTTTCTTCGTTTTCTTGGTAGACTTTTTTTTTTGTATTTTTCTTTTCTCTTTTTTTTTTTTTTTTGAAAATTTATTTGGTTAAGTGACTTTGAGCCCCTAGCCGGCATGTGTGGGCGCGGCGAGGCGTGGCATGCATATTGAAACAAAGTGACTCCCATTGCGTATACGCAACGTGGCAAAACAAAAAAAAAAAAAAGGAAGCAAAAACAAAAAACAAAAAAAATTAAACCTTGCCATGGCAGCGAAATCATTAGCCAAGCCAAGGCAAGCAAAGCCGTGCCACGAAATGCCACTCAATATAAAGACTGAGTAAAACTGTATTTTAAGGTACAAAGACGCTAAAGCTCAGAAAAGGCACAAATAAAAAAATAAAATAATATATATATATATATATATATATATATATATATATATATATATATATATATATATATATATATATATATTTTTATATATTGCATATATAAAAATCAAGCATTTAAAAGCAACACATAATCAAAATAATCAATGGAATATATGTATGTATATCAGGATGGAGGAGAAATTAATGTAATACGCATATAATGCATATATATATATATATATATATATATATATATATATATATATATATATATATATATATATATATATATATAATAAATCAATAAATGCATAAATATACAAACAAAAAAAAATAATAATAATAATAATAATAATAATAATAAATAAATAAAATTAAATTTTCAAAAAAAAAAAATTGTATGTAATGCATATTTACAAATATAATTAAATACATATATATACACAAAAAATAAAAATTAAAAATAAAAATAGTTATGATTAAAAAAAAAAATGCATTTTATATATATATACATTCATACATATATATTTAAAGAAAATTTATATTTATTTATGCCAAATATATCGACAGCACTTTAGAAAAAAATATAGTTATCTATATACGTATATATACATATATAATTTTTTATATACATATACATATATGCATATATTTATTTATGTTTAATATATCGACATACATATATATTTAAAAAAAAATTATATTTATATATATATGCATATATTTATTTATGCTATATATATCGACAGCTATTTAGAAAAAAAATGTTAATAAAAAAAAAATAGTTATCTATATATGTATATATACATATATATAATATTGTATATACATACAAATTTTCCTTTTTACATATATATGCATATATTTATTTATGCTAAATATATCGACAGCAATTTAGAGCTTGATAGACGGCATTAGGCAAGCTTTTGTTTTTAAATTATAGTTGGTTAATTTGTTGCACATTCATATGAATTGCCCAGGCTTAAGTGGAGTATAAATTCCACAAAGACAAATTATGGAGATTTAAAAAAAAAAGAAAAAAAAAATGTGTGAATTCTTCTTCTATGAGGCATGAATGGCAATGAAATAAAGAAAATGATGTCTAAGACAAACATTAGTCGAACATCAAATACCCTAAAACACACACATATGTATATATAAAAAAAAAAAATCTCTAAAGAAATATTTCAATTGTTTACTTGTTATGGTTTAAGAATAAAGTGGGAAATATGAAATATTGAATTTTAAAATGGTGTCCATAAAGCTTAAATTAAAAGCAAAATTTTGCTTAATATATATTTTTTTTAATTATTTCATAAGACAAATATATTTTTCAGAAAAATTTCTTTGCATATAAGTGTATAAGAACTTATATAAAATGTATATTTACCGATCACAAACTCTTGTACCTCATCAACATAACAGATTTATTTTTGTATAATATAATATTTTATTTTATGCAAAATGGAGTATTATTTTTGTATTTAATATTATTTTATATTATATTCCAAATGAGTTTCGAGTTGAAGAGATATAAATGTTTTGAACAAAGTCAAATCTATTAATAATCATAAAAGAATTATGCCAGACTAAGGCAAAAATTGCTGAAATGTTAAGAAAATTTCTATTTTCTCAAAATGCTTTCCAATAAAATACAAAATAACTAAAAATTTAATTCGCCTAAGCTCTAATAGCAATATGATAACATTTCATGAAATTGAGTTAAGATTGGCTGAATTAATTAATTTAATTTCCATAAATTAAACTAGCTGAAGTATTATTACTTTCCATATATTCGATCCCGTTAACAGCCCTATATAGTTGACTCAACTTCTTCTAGCTTCTAACAACTCATGAACACATTTTCTTCAAGACCTTCCGCAGCTTATGACAATTTTGTAATGCTCTGTTCAAGTGTATTAAAAAAAAAAAAGCAGAAATGAAAAAATAAAAAAAAGGAAAAACGAAAATGAGAAAGAGCAGAAAAAACCTAAATGCGAACAGCTGCTGTCGATTTCAATGAGATTTTCCAGACAACTACATCGCTTAAGATGCGACATTTTTCAAGACACGCTTCCGTTTGTAGCCAAAGCTTTGATTAGCTTTTGAAATGTTGCTGCTGCTACTGTTGCTGCTGCTGCTGCCTCTACTGGGCCACTAATTAGAATAAATCTAAATTGCTCGTTTTGCGGCAGTCAGCGTAATGACTTTTATGCGCATGCTTAAGCCCGCAATTATCCACAGCAGCCAAAGATTAAATCGTGACAACAACAATGGAGTGCAACAGAAACAACAAAAGACTGACAGACGGCAACTGGTAAGCCCCTAAAAAATCCACATTATTGATATAGAGGGCTATGACCAAGGCCAAAAAGCGGTGGCACAATTCAGCCAGTACAGTCAGCCCAGTAAAAACCACCCAGCCCACCCACAAAGGCTTAAAAACCGCAAAAATTACAAAGCATTCAAGACCAAAAAGAGGCCAAAAGGGGGCGCTCAAGCAAAAGCAGCCGAGCAGCCAGCCAGGCAGCGGAAGTTATTCAAGTGAGGCATAAGAAAATAATTAAAAACATAAAAGCAACTGATAGCAAGAGCTCAGAGACCTATCTACGATATGCCCTATAAGGAAAGCAAAGCACATTCAATTACAGTACAGTCTGAGAAAATGTAAATAATATTGAAAAAAAAAAAAAAATAAATAAATAAAACTAATTAAAATAAAGTATACAAGTATTTATATATAAATATTAGAAACTTTCATTTAAATATATATTAATTAAATTTTTACCAAATGAAGAGCAAAAATTTTATTTATTGTATAATTGAAAATACTTAAAAAATATATTTAAAAAAATATGTATATAAAAACAATATAAAATAAAATAATATTTACAGAAAAAACATGATTTTTATACTTTTTAAGCATAATTTCATATTATGGAAAAATAAAAAAAAAGTAATATAATTAAAAAAAAAAAGCAATTAAAGAAAATTAATAAAAGTTGTTTAAGAATATTTTGTTTTATATATATATATTAATACTTCACAACTACTAAGGAAATATTTTTAAATATTTTAAAGATAAAAATATATTTTTTATAATAATATTTTACTATTATAACTAATTTAATTGTAAAAGAAAAGAATTGTTAAATAAAAAGATGCAAATAAAAAATATTTTATGAATATTTTTTTATTTAATTATAATAATAATAATAATAATAATAATACAAATAATAATAAATATATTTTTAATAATATTTGTATTACATATTTTAAAAAGTACCATATATATATAATTAATCAAATAAGTTGAAAAACATTCCCTGTAAACCGAAACGTTTAAAGTATTTTGTTTCTTAAAGCCTTATCTCAGCTCATTAAATATTTAAATGTAAGCATATTATTTTTGTGAGCCATCATATGGCAGACTGCACTGTACGATTACTGTTGAGGTTCTTGTTGATAACTCAATGTGCCAGCACCAGGACCGTCTCGTCTTGTGCATGCATGACAAACAACTCCTTTGCTCAACAAGCAAACCACAGGCCACAAAAGCAAAAATATATATTTATATATATATATACATATATAAAAGAAAGAAAGAAAAAAAAAAAGAGAATAAAAAGAATATGTTTGTTAGCAAAAGGGGCAACAGAAAAAAAAAGAAAGAAAAGAAAAATGTAAAAAAAAAAAAAAGAAAAATATTGTGAAAATGGTAAAAGTGAAATGTCAAGCGAAACGAAGGCAAACACAAAGATGAATCTGAAAGACGTGGTGGCATAGTAAAACGGCAAAGGCAAACAGCGCGACCCCAAAGAAGCAGCCAAAGCCAACGAACTTTTCGCTTTTCAAAGTCATATGGCAAATCATAAATTTAAAGCACACACACACACACACACACACACACTCACACATAGACAGACAACAAAGACGTGATCTGCCTGGTTGCAGCTAAAAACCTAAATCTATAGCATCAACTCACATGCTCATAAGTGGGCAGAGAGTTTCTAAAGAAACTCGACCGCAAATTGGGCAGCGGAAGCAGTCCAGTCAAATCAGTTTTCCACTGCATTAAACGATGCCCACCGACCATACAAAACAGATATAGACATGTGTGTGTGTGTGTGAATGGGACAACATGGTTAAATATGTAGGCCACCAAATAAGTGGAGAGCCAGTGTCGATGTACCAAATGATGATGGCCCTATCGCCATTGTCTTGGCTAGGCACTTTTTGTTAGAGTGTGGAAATCTGGACGTGAGGCCATTTTCTATGTGGCCCCGCTTTATGACAGCCACTTGTCTGTTTAACAAATAAGAAAAGCAAAAAAAAAAAAAAAAGAGAAAGAAAAAAAACTGGTACAAGTGGTCCATAAGTGGCAGTCGACATTCTAATACCCTACGAGCAGTAAAATATATTAAAATTTTTAAAGAGAAATATATATATCTATATATGATGTGTTTTTAACTGTGAATAAAAAAAAAATAAATATATATAAATAATTTGTTTCATTTTTAATAATTAATATAATAAATATACACTGGCTTCTCCGTTGATGTTAAATATATCATTCTATATTCTGTATATTTTTCTATATCATTCGAGTTAAAGAACTAAAACTTTTTATTTCTACGGATCTCTGTTTTATTTTTCTTAAAATAAAATCAAATTGGGTTCAACATGAATTTAGCAAACATTTTTATAAATAATATTGAAAAATTGCTTGCATAAAAAAAGGTAATTTAAATTAGTTGGTAAAATCTAAGATTGAACACGCTTGTTTTGACCATTAATCTATATAATATAATATCCATATTCAATTTTTTTTATTTATTTTTAAAATAATTACTATTTATTTTTAATATATTTATTTCTTATTTTATTTATTTTTAAATATTAAAATATTTATAAATAATTTATTTATAGCTTGGGCAACTTAATCTAAACAGAAGTTAATTAACTTACAAATCTACTAAAATCTATATTAATTTTAACATAGGATACATAAAGGAAAGAGAATATTTTTTAGAGATGCAAAATATGGATAAGTCTTATGGACTTATTACGAATGGAAAGATGTTCGATCCATATGAAACTTGATGGATATATATTCATTTCGGCTGAAAACTCATTCAATAGATAGATCCATAATCAACAAATTTGAACTACTTGTCTTCAGGTATTCAGATAGTTGTAAAATAAACCTTAAATAAAATAATCTCTATATTATGTTTATCTAAACTGAATATTATATAACTTAGCCAAGAACTATAAGCCCAGCTCACTCACTAAAATCGAATTAGATATATAAATCTACCTTTTAAAAGAAGCCAACTACATCACACATACTTTAATTTACAGGGTACACACAAGTGTGTACAATAGCTGAAAGGACTTGGTCGAGTACTCGTTGGTTGCGGGCAAGTGCTTAAAGTTGCAACTTCAACTGTCAGTCGAGCTATTTGCTTGCGGCAAACTCAATTAAACCAGGGCACAGTGCGCACTCTTTCACGCTCACTCCATCTCACTCTCTCTCTCTCTCTCTCTCTCTCTCTCTCTCTCTCTCTCCTGAACATATACATCATCATCATCAGTTCTAGTTCTAGACCATGTCCCATGGGTCTGCCAGCGGCCAGGCAACCAACGGAGACCCCCACATTAAGAGTTAAGTGAGCGCAAACAAAGTTCCGAGCTGACAATTGCTGTACACTTCAGCTGATTGTCATAGTGTCTAACGTGCCCTGAAATCAGTGTATTTTGTGCAGTGTTGTAAAACGCCTGCAACAAATCTCCACACTGTTTTCATTTACAGCAGGTAAAGATAAAAACTGTGCTAAAAACTTGTAATGACTTCTCTTGTTTACTGCTCGACTACAGAGTGTGCAAAATCAGTAAAAAAAAAAGTGTTGTAAAACGACAAAATCAGCAAACTCTTACATGCTGTATGAAAATTGCAATCATTTCACAAAGAATGACTTTACTATTAATTAAGAATGTATTGAAATTGTCGTAAACTGAATTTTAATAATAGAATAGGATAGTTTGTTTAAAGTGCAGTGTTGGAAAATGTAAAAAGAAATTCCAATTTCTATTTTTAATGAAAAGTGTTGTAAAGGAATAGTTGCTTCAGTTGCATAAATATGCAGATTTTCTTTGCCTTACTTGGCTTGGTGAAGAAAACTTTTTTGCAGTGTTGTAAAACGTTAATTTAATGTTAGATGTTGGATAATGTTCTATTGTAATATTGTAAGCCACTTCTTCAAATAAGATTCAATAAATAATTATATAATACAATACATAGATTGAAATTAATATTTGTCTAGTGTTAGGTAAGGTTAATTGGAATATAATATATTTATATGTTTAGTGTTGCAAACTCACGATAGAATGCTACAAAAGTTTCTGTTGGCAATAAATTGGTATACATTAATTAATTAATTAATTAAAGCTCACCATATTAACTTGTATACACTAAATTCTATGGCATTGTGCAACACTGATTTGCTAGTGTTGCTCAGTTGTTGCATGACTAATCTATGTAACTTATGTAACCTATGCAAATATATTAGTGAAACCGCTTCGGATATTGAATGAAAAATGTTTTCAGTTCCGGCACAGCGTTAACCAACACTGGCTGCTGGCAACAACGCTCGCGCTGCTTCGTTTGCTGATTCAGACCAACCGCAAATATTGCTGAGCCGCATGACAACAAGCAAATAAGCGATGCATTACAGATGTGAACCAACTGGCAACTGCCGACGATGGATGGCATTGCCTGACGCCTATGCTACTTGTGTATGGGTGTGTGTGTGGGTGTGTGTGTGTGTGTATGCTTTGTGGAAATGCAGGCAAATTATTTGCTATAACGTAATTAACATGATTTATAGACGAGCACACAGCAGACAGCCAACAGCGAGCATCAGTCAGTCAAGCGGGCCACAGAACACGTATGTGGTGTGTGTCGTTAGTGTGTGTGTGTGTGCTGTGTGTGTGTGTGTTGGTGTGCTGTGTGTATTTGTGATGTTGTCTGTCATGACGATGACTGGAACGTACGACTTATATTGACAGCTGAGCTGCAGCTTTGATGGCCAACTGATTCGTTTCGGGGTCATAGCCGGACCACATACTCGAACATTCAGCATTTTGTACGAAGTTTATACAGATGTGACAAATATTTGCCAGAGGGCGAATGTACTCTCTCTGTGTATGTGTGTGTGTGTGTGTGTGTGTCTGCAATTGATTAATTTACATGATTCAAAGGGCGTGGGGCGTGGCTGGGCTGATGTGTTTGGCAATGCGGCTAACAAGATAAATAAACATGAAGTGCCAAATAAAGATATTGTTGCAAAAGCTCCAGACATTTGTTGGCGTGAATATAAAAATGTATTTGCCATAAAGTGAGATCATAAATCAAAAACATTGTATAGAAACGGAAGTGCGGAAATGAAATTGATATGCATTGCTATGGCAACATGGTCCAGCCACACGCACACACACACGCACACACACACACACATAAAATATTCAATTATTTTCGAAAATTACAATTTTTGCAACTGTTGCCCAAATATTTTCATTTTCGGCTTTAATTTGGCAACCAATGCATATTCAAATTTACACACAGCAAGAGCGAGAGCGAAAGAGAGAGAGAGAGCGAGCATTGTGTCCCTGACTGAACTTGTTCTGTATTTACAATTCATTAAACATGCGGCGAAATCAATAAGCGTAATATTTAAAATTGTAAAATATTTGCATATATATTTATATATATATATATATATATATATATATATATATATATATATATATATATAATATCCCATAAATTTTTAGTACATAAACAAAGCTGCTGGCCAACTGACTGGAAAACAAAAAATTGAAGAGTCGAGTCGCATATCATATTTTATAATAAATTTTAGAATGGCCAATCAATTTGTAATCAGGCATCAAAGTCAGCTGCTGCACATGAACATTTTTCATAGCAGTTCATGGCAAATTGAACAAATACTTTAAAATGTATGCATGTGACAAGTGGGGTATATTGGCTTTATCAAGTGCCTGGTAAATTTGCAATGAACTTGTTAAATGCTCAACAACTGATATAGCTACCTGTTAGATTCTATAACATGAGCTTGCTGTTAATTTAAAATCAAATTGTAAATAGTTGCAAAGTTCAGTTAGCTGCTTAATTTGTCATGAACTTTGCCATGAACATGAGTTAAAGTTTTTGTATTAATTAATTTCTACTTTTTTAGCTGCAAGTTTTTTTCATTTTCATTTTTCATTTCTCATTTACTTTGGGGATAACAATTTGTGTGTGTGAGAGAATTGAGCTTGCCTCAGGTACGCACACATTGCTCGATTTATTGGAATTTGGTTTGTTTTTTATTTAGTTTTTTTTTTTCGCTTTCCTTTTTTTTTTTTCAAGTACTGCAATTAATTTTGCAACAAACATTTTTTGTCAGTGGCTGGCGGTCATTTTGTTTCAGCTTTTGCACTTTGTTTGCGTTTTTTTTTTTTCTTTACTGTCAGCTTTTTATTTATTTGTTTATTTCTATTTCTTTTTTTTTTTAGTTTTTAGTTTTTCCTTCTCTATTTTTCTTCTATTTTTTTTGGCTTGGCCCAATTTGAAAGCAATTTTTTTTCCAATATGACACCCACACAGCGTCCTGTGATGTGGAAACTAAAACTAATGCGGCATGAGTATGAATACGTGTGTGTGTGTGTGCACATACTTTCCGCACTGCCTGTTGTTACAGTTGCAGTTGCTGTTGCAGTTGCTGTTGTTGTTGTTGTTGTTGTTGTTTTTGTTGCTGCTGCACAAATTGCTCAAGCCACATTGTTGCACTTGGCGAGACTGTGGCTGGTAGAGCGTAAGCGCCGCAAAAGTTGCTCTGCGCCCTGCGGTATGCTAAGATTTATAGCAGCGACTAGTGCTCGCTTCTGTTGTTGTTGTTGTTATTATTTGTAGCTCTTGTTGTTGTTGTTGTTGTTTGTTTTGGCTTAAAACAATTTTGAAAAGTTTGGCCCGTGCGTCGGCAGCAGAAAGTATAGTACATCAAATTAAAACTATCCACGTGCTCGGTTAGTTTTGCTCTCGCATCATACAAATTATTGCGCACGCATGAACGAAAATACACCAAAAGAATATATATAGATGTATATATATGTATATATGTATATATGTATGACTGAAATCTTTTCCAAGTTTAATGTCCTTTTGTAGCGGCTGCTGCTTCTGCTGCTGGCGCCATCTGACGGCAGCTTAATGCACGACTTGCAATCTCTTTGTTGCCATAAGTAAATTAACTTTATTTAATTCTATTTTTCGTGCATATAGACAGGAGCTAGCTGAGGCACAAAGTGGGAGAGAGAAAGAGATAGAGAGAGAGAGAGAGAGTATGGAGGGCTGAGTTAGAGAAAGGCAAAGGAATAGTGAGAGACAGTTAGAGTGAGATACAGAAAAAGGGCATAAACGAATGAAAATAGGCTAGAGTGTGTAACAGAAAGAGTGAGTGGGAGAGAGAGAGGGAGAGAGAGACAGAGAGAGAGAGAGAGAGAGAAAGAGAGAGAGGGAACAGTTCTTCTATGAAAATCAGTGATAGAAATACATGGAGAAAGAGTAAGGGAGAGACAGAAGGAATAGTATGAAGAGAGAGAGAGAGAGAGAGAGAGAGAGAGAGAGAAGCAAAGGAGGAGAGATAAGGTGTTTTAGAGAGAGAGAGAGCGAGAGAGAGAGCGAGAGAGAGAGCGAGAGAGACAGAGAGAGAGAGAGAGAGAAAGAAAGAGTGAGAGAGAAAGAGAGAGAGAGAAAAGATAGATTAAGAGACAGATGAGAAAAGAGAGACAGTAAGACTGAAGAAAGGCGAGAGAGAGAGAATGAAGAAAATAGATATGAAGAAATAGACAGTGAGGGAGACACACAGAGAGACACTGAGAGACACAGAGTGACATACAGAGAGAGAGAGAGAGACAGAAAGAGAGCTACATAATTATAGAAATAGAGAGAGTAATACGAGAAACAGATTTATACGCAGAGAGACTAAGCAAAACAATGCCAGATACCGAAAGTAAGAGACAGTGAGAGAGAGAGAGAGAGAGAGAGAGAAATCGAGAGAGAGAGAGAGAGACACACAAGTATAAAACGAGAGCAACTTTAACATGCATATGTCTGTGGAACTTTCTCAGTAAGTTTCTCTTGATAGCAAAATTTAGAAACTAAAAGTTTATTTTATTTATCGATAACACTAGCGCATGCATGTGCATGCCGAGTTATGCAGCTTAACTGGTTTGCTGATTTATGGGGCAACCCTCGCAACCCGCAATTGTTGCAGTTGAAGTAACACGAACAACAGCTATTCATGAACTACATTTGAAAGTTTTTTCAATTTCAATTTTTAAATGTTTATTTTCTTTTATTTTTGTTTCATCTGCCTTTTTTTTTTTTTTTTTGTATTATTATTTAGCACCTGTTTCTTGTTGTTGTTGTTGGCTTTCCACATTTTTGTATTTATAGATATGTGGTTGTTAAATTAATTGCGACTTTGTGCGGCGAACATTGTGTAGCTGTTGTTGCCTTTTTATTGTTGTTGTTGTTGTTTTTTTTGATTATTTGTTTATTATTGTTGTTGTAATTGTCTGTGTTGCTTTCATTGTGGCATCAACCACATCAATGGCTCATTAATTAATTATTAACGCCATTCAATTCAGTTGCCTATCATGCTAATTTACAATGTTAATTGGCAGATATAGCGTTGTTAATTTGATTTTGTCATGTCATATTTAGCCCTATTTCAATTCTTTATATTGTTTTCCAATTAAATAATGCATGATGCAAATACAAACGATCAAATTAACAATTTATTTGATATATATTTTATTACAAATTGTTGACAATTAAAGGCAGATGAATTATTATTATTAGGATAAACAGAAACCATGTAAAATCTGTCAAATGAGTAGAATAATAAATTATGTTGTAGTTAAAGATTATAGAAACTTGAGCTAAGAGATTCGGTTTTAGTTAATATACAGTTTATATATATATATATATCTTTCAATAAGAGAATATATAAAGAGAAAATATATTTCAAAGAGATAATCTATCCTTCAATAAGGGAATCAATCTTTCAATGCGAAAATATATAGATAATATTTATTTTAAAAGGAGAATCTATATATTTCAATAATAGAATTTATTTTTCAATAAGAGAAGCAGTTTTTCAGTAAGAGAATCTATCTTTTAATAAGAGAATATATATTTCAATAATATAATTTGTAAAGGGAATATATATAGAATAATATATATAATATATAAAGTGAATATAGGAAAATCTATTTATCAATAAGAGAATCAGTCTTTCAATAAGAAAATCCATCTATCACTGAGAGATTCAATGCTTGAATAAGAGAATATATCTTTCAATAAGAGAATATATAAAGAAAATATATATTTAAAAAGAAGAATCTATCTTTCAATAAGAGAATCTATTTTTCAATAAGAGAATCGATCTATATGAGAATCAGTAAGAAAATCCAACTTTCACTGAGAGATTCAATCTTTGATTAAGAGAATATATCTTTCAGTACGATAAAATATAAAGAGAATATAAGAGAATGTGTTTTGCAATAAAAGAATCAATCATTCAATAAGATAATCTATTTTCAATAGATGAATCAATATTTCAGTAAGACTATTTATTTTATTTCTAGCAGAATTGATAGAGACATGGATTATATATTAAGGTTATTAAGCTATTATGTTTCTTTGAGGCAATAAATCCATTGAACTTGTGCCGAAATGTTTCTTGTATTTTCTTTTGTGGTAAATCTCAATATAGAATATATATATATAATAAAAGCGCGCTAGCCTTGAAAATCAGACTAGAAAATGCTTTAATCGCAGAGCTGTTAGCTCAAGCATCAAGCACCCATTACCCCAGTCCAAGCCTTGGCCCCAGCTCCAGCATCAGCCCCAGCCCCATTTCCGTTCCCGTTCCAGTCATCATCTATGCAAATACTTCCGCCTCTTATTATTTATCTATGCTTGCGCAATCAATGACAATTAGCTCGATCTAAATGAATACTTGCTATTGACATAACAATTGATAGCTAGCTTGAAGTGCCTTTCAAGTATTTGCATTACATTTGAAGCATTGATCGGCCAAGTCTATGGCGTGTCAATAAGTCGCGCTGCAGCACTGTTCATTGTTCATTGTTCATTGGCATGAATGAAGCTGTTTAACTAGCTGCTTATGCTTGAGCACATAAAAGTGCCAACTTACTAAAGTATGTGTGTGAGCGAGAGGCCATCAATCAACGCACATCAAGAGCTCATCACTAGTAACTGCTCTTTAAACAGTAACAAGTCACTGGCTTAAGAGCTATCGATATGCAAAGAGCTCTGCGAATGGTCGTCTCGCTCGACTGCTTGATAAAGTGCATGCCGATGAAATTCTCTATAAAGTGTCTCTGTATGTGCGTGTGTGTGTGTGTGTGTGTGTGTGTGTGTGTGTGTGTGTTGGGTTTGTGCACTTCGCTGTTCATTTTAAGTGAAACCAAAGTATTAAGACGCTCACACCATTCTCCACTTGGCTAAAATGCATTAATCTTACACCCGCACAAACAGAAAGTATATTGGTTGGCATGGTGAGGGGGGGTTGGGGTATGTAGCAGATCTGGAATATCGATGGCAGCGCTGTCGCTGTCGCTGTCGCTGTCGCTGTCGCGGATATTGCAATTTGATGGAGCTGCTGCAGTTGGAAGCGAACATAAACCGCAGCAAGCCAGAGGAAGCGGAAGTGCCTGCCGTCTGGTGAGTAAACAAAGCATAAGACACTTGAGAGCTGGCTTATGCCATGCCCAAAAACCTCTCCCCACCACTCTCTCTCTCTCTTTCTCTCTCTCCGTCTCTCTCCGTCTCTTTCCACTGTCTCTGTGTTTGCTGTCGCTCTGTCTTTGTTTCGCAGCTTTTGCGAAAGTTTACTTTTTATCTTTTGTGGCACTTGAGCTCATTGGTTGGGGTTGGAGTTGGGGCTGCAAAGATAAATGCGCAACAAATGCAGTTTGTTGAAGTCAATTATTGTGTAAGTAGCTTAATTCGTTTGGCGCACGGCTGTCGGCTATTCGTAATTGAATTAGTAACATAAAAAATTTGTAATTGGATCCAAATTGAGGCCATGCGATGTGTGCCAAGTGCCAAAAGCTTTAGCTGCCAGTTGAAGCCTTAAGCATAGCTGTCTCTCCCTCCATCTCTCGCTCTCTCTTGCTCTCTCTCTCTCGCTCTCTGTCTATTTGATTTAAGTTCATGCCACTCTAGTATTTACAATTCTCATGGCATCTTGCACTCAGTGACTCGTTGCTTTTTTTTTTTTTTTTTCTTCTTAAGCACATATCATGCACCTTAAAGTTTCTCTTTGGCTTAAAAAGTCTTTTCAATTTTTTGCTGGCTCAGTGTTTGCAGTGCGAACAAATTTAAAGTATTGAAAAGTTAGTTCTTGGCGTAGCATTTTTTTTTTATTTTTATTTTTTTTTTATATATTTTTTTACTGTTGGCCCTTTGTTTGTCCACAAAGTCTCTTGAGCCATCTCGCAGGGCCCACTTCAAATGCATGGCGCTCTCGAGAAACAAATGCACTTTAAGTACGAGTACTTTTAACACTCACGAGTGCACGCCGCCTCGCAGCTCGGCTCGTGATCTACAGGCCAACTTGGCTTAGTTTTTTGTGGGGCTAAAAGCAATTCGAGAACAACGAAAAACTGCAACCACTTAGCTATTAGAGTCTTAGTCCACCCCAACTCAGCCCAGTTCACGTGCCCGCCTCGTATTAGCTTATCAACTACTGTCAGGCGGCGAGTGTAGTGAGCCCTATATAAAAAAAGTTAACTTTTTATTCTAGTCAAAACAATCCCTAGCTATGCCGATTGACAGCCAATATATGATATGATATGAATATATATATACAAATTTTAATATATTTAAAAAAATACTTTTTTTCTTTTTGTTTTTGTGAATGCTTTTTATGAATATTTCCTTGTGGAAAAATATATATATACATATAATATAATATATTATATATATATAAATATTTAATTTTACATATCTATACATATATATTTTTTTAATTCGGTTTTTATGCATATATAAAATGAATTTTAAATTATTACGCCTGTTGCATTTATTGCAATAAAAGAAGCAAAAGACAAGAAATTGGATTGAATCAAGTGACTGAAAATGTTTGCATTAATTTACGATTGATTCTGTTTTCTTTTATTTATTCAATTCATTTAAGCAATAAAATAAATAAATAGAAAATAATTTAATAAATATAAAAGTATTTTAATATATATAAAAAATGATTACATATACATATGTATAAGCATATTTTTTTAAAGCAATAAATGAAATAATAAATAAAAACAATTTGATAAATATAAAAGTATTTGTGGCTACACATTACTTGTTGAATAGAAGGCCTGGGCGCAACTGTCAAAACAGATAATTTCATATACATACACAGTTACATATTTACATTCATATTATACATCATCTGAAAGGATCATATATAGGTCTATGATCTAGCTCCTTTGTATCAAAAGATATTTTAATTTGATTTTTAATTCAATATTTAAATCAAGGCATAATTCTATGCATAAAATCATTTTTTTTAATAACTCAAAAAATAATTATTATTTTTTAATTTTTTTTTTATTATATTCGTTACGCCCTGATATAACTAAATAAATAAAAAGTAATTTAATATATATTATTTAATTTATTTCAGCAACAATATAAATATATAAAAAATAATTTGATAAATATAATAAAATTTTAATACATAAAAAAATAATTAAATATATATAATCATAAAAAATTTAGAAAAATATTTCAAAATTAACTTGGGCTTATTAATATGTTTACTTCATAAAAAAAAAAACAACGAAAATCAAATAGAAAATATACAAAAAACAATGAAATGTTTCAGCCAACAAAAAGCGTTTCATTAAATATATAACATCTTTTAAAAAATATACTTTTTAAAAATATCATTTAATAAAATATAATAATACAAAATTTAATTACAATGTTTATCATTAAAGTATTCATTCTATATCCTTGTCGATGATGCATAGCTTGAATCCTTAAACGTGCTTTCTATGCGCAAATGGTAAAAGTTTTATATGTTATGCGTAATAGTGGGCGTGTCAGAATCCATAAAGTATCCATTCTTGAACTGTACAAAGAGCTCTGAGTAGATCTAGCCATTCTGTTCAGCTCGCTGCTTGACTAACAATTAAGAAAGTTTCAGCGCTTTATGCATGTATTGTGTTCTGGGCATGAATTCATTCTGTTAGCTGAGTGAATTATTAATAGTGTCCATAAGAGTAACATTTGTATTTGACTGAATTATGAATCACTCTCATCATGCGCTTCAACCTATGTCACAGATTAACACATTGAAATTGAAATCAAAGTTATTTGATGTGTGCAGAGAGAGAGAGAGAGAGAGAGAGAGAGAGAGAGAGAGACAGTGTAACCATACTATATATAGCTAGTATGATTGGATTGCCTTGATTGGGTGCTTTGCTCAGAGCTGAGAGCATTTGCTAGACAATTCCTACAGCTCTATAGCTGTTCGGGGGAATGTTAGCTAGTCAGAGACTTTTCACTAGAGCGCTTTTACTTGCTTATTTTTATTTTCTTTTTTTTTTTTTTTCTTTTTCATGTAAACATATTCAGATTCATCAATTTATACGACACACATTTCTCTTAACCTACATACAAATAACTGCAAATGAAACTCAATCAGAGAACTCCTGGCTATATTTGCTATCAGATGGAGCTTATTAAGAGTGTGACTGGGCCAGCCTTAAGTAAGCTACGCTTATATTGATAAAGCCAACTGAATTAATTCAATATTTGGCTGCATAAATTACGCTTAAATGAAACACGGAACGTAACGAAATGTAACGATAAATCTTTTTTTATATACATATAGAAAAAGGAGAAATATATATATTTATATGTATATATATTTATATATATATATAAAGGTGTACAGCATTCACCTGTGCCACGTTCTCGCAATTGTCTGCCTCTCTATCTCTGTTTTTGGCCAACTGTGATGAAATATTACCCTTCACATGTCGTGCATTTCATTTGGCCATAATAACTAAAAAAAAAAAAAAAACGGAAAAGGCCGAAACAAAAATTGTGATAAATTTAGTTGGACTGAATGAATTGGCCCCAAACAGACTAAGCCAGCTATGCATCTCTGTGTGTGTGTGTGTGTGTGTGTGTTTGTGTGTTTGTGTTTGTATTGACATACTTATGTATAATGGATATATATATATATAAAGTTCACTTATATTTCGATTCAGATTAAGTTCTATAATTCATCAAGTCGACAGCGCCTACTATTTGCTTTGTCCCTCTGCATGCCAATACCCTTTGTGCGCTGTACTTTGCTGACGGGTATATGCATGCCTTGAACTACCTATTAATGTGTAGCTTATTCGATATTCAGATATCGGTATCTGTTAGTCGTGCAAAGCATTTTCGAGTCCTTTGACTTGATTCGTGTATATTTTGTTTTGGCTTTTTCGTTGGGACTGTTGAATTATTGATATGTCTGCTCTCGCTCTACCTCTCCCACTCCCACTCCCACTCCCACTCCCACTCCCACTCCCACTCCCACTCCCACTCCCACTCTCTCTCTCTCTCGCTCTCTCTGTGTGTGTGCGTGTGTGTGCTTAGTGGACTGCGAGAAGGATTCGAGAGTTGTGAGTGCTCTGCATAATTCATTATGTATTTCTGCGTCCACGTAACCCACCAATCTCTTCACTCCCCCCCCACTCACGCCCCCTCCTTGCCGGGTAAGTGAACAGCACCGTTGACTGCTGGCCACGCCCAGCGGTTGCCAAGCGCTTGGCGCGCGCATATTGCCATCTCCAACTGACGCCTGTTTAGGCATATAAAACATAATAAATTCCAGCTCAATTTTCGTTAGTGGATTATGCTATATAACACACTTTAGCCCAGAGTTTTTAGCATAATAAAGTAGCTCGCACTGTAAAAAGGGCTGTGCCACAGCCGCGAGCGCTGTGGACCCTCGGCCAGCCAAGTCTCTGTTGCACGCCTTAGCCGCATGCAGCATCGTAGATAAGCAAACAACAATAGCAAACAATAATAAATAAATAAATAAACAACAAAAAAAACAACGACTGCTGTCGAGCAGCGTAAAAAGAAAGAAAGAAAAAAAAAGCAAGCAAGAGTAAAAAATAGAAAATTTCGTTGGATTTATTGTGAATAAAATGAGTGCAGAGCGTGTGAGCGAGAGCAAGCTTCCATCTTCTATTTATGCTGAATATATGATTGCAATTTCGAATAGTGAGTGGGGTTAACATGATTTATAATGACAACGCACACACACAGCCCACACAGCCCACACAGCCCAGAAGCATACGCAGCTGGTATAATTGATTCGAATGAGATATCAATGCTGAGCTCGAATGCCATTTGCATTCATTGAATAATTTACACGCAGCAAAAGAGTTTCTCCTGCTATTATTCAGCTACATTATTAACATTGAAGATTATGTTAATTGAAAATTCTCGAATGAATGTCTGCTCTGAGTTTTTTTTTTTTTTTTTGCAAAGATTTACATTTAAGGCTTTCTTTGCTTATTCTCAACACGAATAATTAATGCATACAATTTATTTATTTTCTATAATTATGTGAAATAAACAAGGTTGCGGCTGGTTAATCCTGCCCGAAATCCCCCCTGGAGTCGAGCATATTTCAATTAGCTGCTGTCACTCAGTTGTCCGTCAGGCTCATAATTAAAATACCCACTTGCCCGAAAAGGTCAACTTTCTCTACTAATTAAATCGGGAAATGTTCCTTTCACACAATTAACTTGTAAAGGAAGAGTGCTCGACGGTCCGGTAGCTGCTCGCTTTTTTTTTTTTTTATGATATTCAACTTTATAGTTGAGAACGGTGTGAGCATGAGGCTTAAATGAAGTCAAGAGCACTTCAAGTTGAAAAATTCATGAACTCTCCAGCTTAATGAATTCAAGTAGTTTATATTTGAAGTAGTTGCAAATTTGTAAAATGTTATTCAATTAATATGAAATATATGGCATTTAAATGCACATTAATAGTCGAAATTATTCAATTGATTAATTGAAGTCATTAAATCCAGTTGCACTGAAAGCTATGCAAATCAAATCAAATCAAATCATAAATTCCTGAAGCCAAAACATTTTCTTTGAGCAATTTGATGATGATATTTATCATATATCTATCTTCTCTTGACACCTGCAAGTGAAGTGCGAAAGAGCATTTTAGGCATTTATTTATGCATTCATTTATGAAATAGCAATTTATGAAGATTCACAGCGATCGAGTTGAGGGATATAGGTAAAATACATTTGCCAAGACCTTCAACCATAAGCTACTAGATATAAATTTCATATAAAAGACTTTGCTCTTCGGAGGGACAAAGAATGCAGCACAAACAACTCCAATATTAGATCCATACAAAGAATTTTTAGCTCAAATAGCTCCGAGCCGCTCTGAGTAAGCCTCTCATTACTAGGAAACACAATGAAAGAGAGCAGTTGAGGCAGCATTTATTGCAAGTGATACTGGCATCGATACTTTGCCATCTCTAGTGGACACTATCGATAGTAGACGATAACGCAATCGATAGTTTGTCACCTCTAGAGAGCAGTTCTTTACAAATTGTTGTAACTGAAACTGTGAAGCTCAGCATATATCACTGTAACTTAGCTGAGTCTAACATCGATTGCTACTCTCCATAGCTCGCATATATCATCTGACTGTCTTTCGATGATTTCATCATAAGCTTGAGTCTTATTCACTCACACTCTGAGTAAAGACTGAGAGAGCAACCGATTGCATCGCTACGAGCTCATTCGTAATCGCTTCGTAATCGTTTTCATTTGTGTTTTGCTTTGTTCTCATTGTTCAACGACCAATTGGATGAGTTAAATGAAGCAAACAGTCCTTTGTATATGTATTGGATATACTCCAATGTATATATGTATGTACGTTTTAACTTCCTTATTAAATGTGTACATGTGTGAGTGAATGTGAAGATCATTTGTATTGACTCTTTGAGTCTTTTTCGCTCACTCTTTGAGTTTTATTGTGTGAACGTCAATCGTATCTCTGATCAAACGATGTTCGTCCAAAGAGCGTCAAGCGAAGATCAAAACGAACTGAACCGAAGTCTTCTACTCAGGCAGAGCAAGAGCGAGTGAATATGATTTTCTTTTTTCGGTGAATCGTAAATTTAGAAAAAAAAAAATCATAAAAATTATAAAATTATAGATTTAATAATTTATAAAAATTACAAATTTAAATATTTTACAAATAAAAATCATAAAATTATAAATTTAATAATTTATAAAAATTACAAATTTAAATATATTACAAATATAAATCATAGAATTCTAAATTTAATAATTTATATAAATTACAAATTTAAAAAAAATTTAATTTTTATAGCAATAAAAAAAATAAATAAAAACAGTCAACTTTAAATTGCTTGAACTCTTTTGATATGGGTTTGAAATGCGAATGATAAATATTATATTATAAATATGATATATATATATAAATTATAAATATTATAAATATTATTATTATATATTATTATATAATATTATTAAATATTAACATTCGCATACAAAATATATATTATAAGACAATTATAAATAGAATTCATGCTGTTAGAGTTTTCTCTCAAATAATTTAGAGCAAATATAAGTTTTAACTGTTTCATAATATTTGCTTAAGCTCAAGTCAGGTGCTGAATGCTTGCTTCAGCTAGAAGGCAATCACAATTGCTGAGAGTCTGCTGTCTGTCTGGCTGTCGTCGCCATTGATGTCCAAGAGTCATAATATTTTATTCGTCGCCAGACACAAAGCTCAGGCCCAACAGCAAACAGAGCGGCCGCAACAGTCGCAGCAGGCGTTGGCAGTGCTGCGGCATGCCACTGGAGCTCTAATTGGCCCAAGTGGCTGCCGGGGCTGCCTAAAACTACAGCTTGGCCGCCCTGCAGGGCACTCATTGTAGTTGTTGCTGATTTCTTTTTTTTCTTTTCTTTATATTAGTTGTTGTTGTTTTCTCGTTTTGCATTGCGCTGCACAAAGAAAGTTGTTTACGCAAAAATGTTGCGCGTTGCGTCCGTTACACACTTTTCAAGTGGCAAGAAGAGGCAGACACCAGATGACAGATGGCGACGACGACGACGACGAGGGCAACAGAAAATCCAAATCAAAAACAAATCTTGTTACGACAAATTTCAGCTACTATGCGACCAAGTGGAACAAAGGCGGCCGCCCGAGACGACCGAGACGACCGAGACGTGGCAGCAGCATGAGGCGAGCGCAGCCACAGAATGTCTCGCTGCACAAAAAGAAATGCGCATGGGTAAACACAATGGCAGGTCCTTAGATGTTGACTGCCTAACAGCGTAGTTCGACTGCCACAACTGCCCTGACTGCCTTGACTGCCTTGACTGCCCTCTGGTACGTAACACTAATTTGCTTAAAGTCAGCCGCGGACAAAACTCAGCAAATGACATTTAAAGTGCAGCGAAAAGTCGCTAACTAGCACAGCAATGCAGCGAGCAGAAACCAGAGCCAAAGTCTCGCACAGAACTACTGGCCAAAAACAGCGACGACAGCCAGAAATGAAATGCAAATACTATTTACAAAGCAGTATAAGTACAGAACAATGCAGCGACCAGCCGCAGCACAGGCCTTTCCAGCTGCACTGAACGAAATTTATGAAACTTAATTAGAATTGCATTACATTAAATAATTGATTAGCAAAAGTAACTAACAATCAGGTGGGTAGCACTTGCAGTTAATGACAGAGTTATTCACGATTTGCCAGTTAAAGAGAATCGCATAGAAAGGCGGTAAAAGTGAGCTGATTTCTGTGCAGTTTGTCATAATCAAATGATATTTATTTAAAATATTACTTTGGTTTCATTATATTGTCAAATATATTGTATATTGAGAATCGCGTAGAAAGGCAGTGATCATATATTTAGTTAATTTAGCTAACTATAATGGAGAGAATCGCATAGAAAGGCGATAAACGATAAAAGTGAGCTGATTTCTGAGCAGTTTGTCATAATTAAATGCAATTATTATTAATATTATTAATATTATTATTATTATTTTTATTATTATTATTATTATTATTATTATTATTATTATAATTATTATTATTATTATTATTATTATTATTAGTATATTATTATTATTATTATTATTATTATTATTATTATTATCATTATTATCATTATTATTATTATATTAATATATAAAGATATTATTTTGTATTCTTTCTATTTTTTTTTTTTTTTAAGTATTACTTTCAGTTTATTATAAAGACAAATATACTGAATATTTTTTATACAATGAGAATCGCATAGAACGATAGTGAGAGATACAAATGAGCTGAGTAATTAATATTAATTATTATTATTTATATATTTTATATAATTTTAATTATTATTATCATTATTATAAATTAATTATTATTAAACATATTTATATTTAATTGATTCATTATCTATAAAGATAAAAATATTGAATATTTTTGTTTAGTAAATGAGAAACGCACAGAGAGACAGCTAGCATATGTAAATTAGTATATTCTCAGTAATATATTTTTACTTTAGGTATAACTTATATATTTTCTTTCCAAAAATAAATAATATTTCTTTTTTTTTTTCTAAATAAAAGTGAGCTGATATCTTAGCTGCTTGCAACATAATCAAATAAATGTCAGTTGAGCAAGATTGAATCTTTTTCTTTTTTTTTGTGATACAATTTAGAGTTGTACTATATTTCCCCCATTTTTTTTCCATTTTTTTTCCAATTTCTTTTCTTCAAGTGTATTCAAACAGTCTCGACCTGTGCACTGGCCGGCAAAAGCCACTAACAAAATTTTGCATTGTTGCCGTCGCTTGTCAAGTGTGTTCGGCTGCTGCTGCTGCTGCTGCTGCTGCTGCTGTTGACGCAAAGTCTTTGCCTTGGCAAACTCGAAATGTCACTCAGTGGCGCAGCGGGGGCAAGCAAGGGGAGGGAAGCATGCACAAAGGGGTTGCTGGGTAGAGCACACACAAAACTTACTCACAAAAGCCTGTAAGGCAGCAAATGCGTGCATTCAACTGCATGCGAAGACGGTAACTCGCTCGACTTGCATTTTGTTCACTATGTGTGGCAATGTCCTAGGTATGTGAGTGTGTGTGTGTGTGTGTGCGTGTGTCTGTCTCAAGACATTGTATGCCAAATTGAGTCAATTTCCGGTGTGCACATTGCTGTCAGTTGTGTGCAGGCTTCGTCAACTAATCAATTGCCACTGACGCATTTTAAAATGTCTCTAAGTTTTGCTCTTTAGCACATGCTCAAAGTGTGCCATATGTGTGCAAGTGAGTGTGTGTGTGTGTGTGTGTGTGCATGTGCGTGTGCGTGAGTGCCTAGGCCTGGCATTTAATGTGCTTTAGCAGTTGATGTCGTTTTTATTTCTCCATCTAGACTGCTTTTGCTGCTTCCTTTTCTCTAGTATCTTCTCGCCTTATTTTTGGTTTTTTGGGGTCGCCTGTTTTATTTTTTTTTTTTTTTAACGCTTCAACTTTTTAATGATCTCTCAAATTGCTTATTTCCTACATAATGCTGGCTGCCAGCAATTACTTCTCTGTCTCTCACTTTCGGTGTGTCGTTGTGTCGTAGGTGTGGGCCGTAGCTCTGTGGCTGTGCGGCTGTCACTTGACACAAGAACAGTGATGGAAATAACGATGATAATAATGAAGTTTATCTTCTTCTATTTTCCTTTCCTTATTTTTTTTTTTTTTTTTTTTTTTTGCAGCTCATGCTCTAAACTTTCGACACATGCCTTGCTGCGGGACGTGTGAGTGTGAGCGGAGCAAGTGAGGCGTGCAGCTTTGTTGCTGATATATATATATATATATATATATATATATATATATATATATATATATATATATAGATATATATATTGACATGTGCAAGTAGATTCTTTTTTTTTGTTGTGCCCCAAAAGTGTCTTCAACTCATACTCACACACACACACACACACAGACAAACACAGAGCATGATGCTTAACTGCCGTATGAGCGTGAGTCGTTTGTCAAAAGGCAGCAAAACTGTTGACATAACAATGATTATACGCCTCATTAGTTACATATCTCAGACATATACATATGCATGTGAGCTTATTCAAGTGTGCGTGCGTGTGCGTGTGCGTTTGACAAAGCTGGCGTGGCTAATAAGCACAGCATAGAGGCATATCTAATAGGCGGCGCTTGAAAGTATGCTACACTTTTTTATTTTGATCATGCAGAGCGGAAGTAGCCAGCCAGCAAGCAGTGCCAAGCAGTGCATTGACCTGTGAAGCAGTGCATGCCTAATGGCTAGCTTCACATACTCAACAGCAATTGAGTCGGTCACGTCAAACTGGTTGCGTGTGTGTGTGTGTGTGTGTTTTAGTTATTTATATATTCAAGAAGTGTGTGGTATTTTTTTTAAGAGCGAACCAGACAGCTGAATATTGTTATAAAAATGTCTGAATGCAATATATGTAACATATATAAAGTATATATGTTTATACATATTTCATATTTATTTTAGCAATAATATTATAGACCGAAGTTTTCATCAAAATTTTGTTTATCAAATATTTTATATAAATTATTTATTATATATATTTATCGTAGATGGTTCTAAATTGTTTCGCACCATGATGGATTTTTTTATACTACTAGCAATATTTATTCTTTACTCTGTAAACGTAGCGAGTCGCAATTGTCTTGTTGTTGCTTCTCACTTTTTCATTAGATTAAAGTCATGTACGCATAGCTTCAACGCTCGTGCCTGTCTTCTTCTTTCTTTACATAACAACATCAATCGCACATCTCTCTCTCTCTCTCTCTCGCTCTCGAGCCTCACTCTCTGCATAGAATTTACCGCTAACCGTATTCTTCTTTTCTCATTTACTTTGCTTTCTGCTATTTACATAGCTGCGACACAGTCACGCCACTGACAACATTTCACATTTATGTTATTAACATAACTTGCCACTGTTATGTTAAATTCTCATGATAATTAAATAAATCTCGAACATATTTATATATTTTATATATTTATATTTCCTATATTTAAGAATTCATTAAGAATTTGCTTTTTTCTACTTAAATGACAGGTAAATTGTGCAGCTATTAAAGTGTTTGATGTTTACAACAAAAGCTTTGTTTAATAGCCAATTGCAAATTGTATTTTTGGCACTAAAATATTTGTGTGTTGCTTGCAATTGCTTTTGGCTTTGTTGTTATTGTCCCCCCTTTTTTTATGTATTTTCGCTTCCCCCCCTCGGTTACAGATAAATATAAAAGATCTATTGTTTGTTGTGCCATATTTATTAAACTAATGAGGCGTTAAGCAGTCGCCAAGTGCCAGATAAGAAACGAATTGAGCTGCGCCAGTTCCATTGCCATTGTCATTGCCAATGCCATTGCCATTGCCATTGCCATTGCCATTGCCAATGCCTTTGCCAGTGGGTGGCAGTGCTGTAAAGGCGGAAGCAAGGAATTTCTGAAATTTTCAATTTGTAGCGAAGCAGAAAAATGGCATCTGATGGGCCTTTTATGGGGCTTGGCGGCTATTGACAAAAGGGCCAACAATTTAAAAGCTCAATGGCTGCGGGCAGCTGTACGTATGTGTGTGTGTGTGTGCGTGTGTGTGTGTATCTCAAGGTGTTGTTGTGAGCTTGTATATAGGTGTGTATGGCTTTGATGCGCAGGCCGGGTCGGGGGGTCGGCATGGTTGGCTGGCAATTTTCCGCGCTTGAATTCATTTAATAACGTGCGACACATAAAAAGCAGTTGGCAGTTGCCAAAATCATTGCGGAACAAAAAAAAAAAAAAATAATAAGAAGAAGAAGAAGAAGAAGCAGCAGAAGAAGAAGAGGAAGCCAGCAACAAAAGATAAAGACAAAGACAAAATACAAAGGCAAAGACAATGGCAAAGCCAGAGAACAGAAACCAGCAAAAGGTGCGTCACAGTCACGTGTGTGTGTGTGTGTGTGTGTGTGTGTGTGTGTGTGTGTGTGTGTGTGTGTGTGTGTATTTGTTTGCTTACATGTGCATGCCTGGGCATGTTTGTGTCTGTGCTGTTGGGTGTCATCAGTGTTGCCATTGCAACATATTATGCTTGTAAAAATTGAATTTTAGTGGCCGGGGCATAAAGTTCTCGTTGGTATGGCCGAGTGCAAGCGAGATAGTCGCATGTCTTTTGGGCATATATTCGCACATTTTATTATTGTGCACAGTACGTGTGTGTGCCACACACACACACATACACACACACATATGTATGTATATATATGTGCGTGTGTGTAAAATTTAATAATAACGACCCTCTTAAACCAACAGCCTGCCCGCTTTTCTTTATACTCTCTACTCGCATACATTCCATTTTCACTCGCTACTCTCTCTCACTCTCTCTCTGTCTCTCTCTCTCTCTCTCTTAGACTCTTCCTCTCGTCTCATTTCTCAGTTTCTTTATTTCTTTATATGTGACGTTCTGTTGTGTTTTGCTTGGATGTTGCTTGCAATCTCTTTGCGTTGACATTTAATGTAATAATTTTTACGATGATGCTCGACGGCATTAAAACGAGATTAAACACAAACAAACGAGGCGCGGGGTTTTGGCCAGGCAACCAAGGAAGGAAGTGTGTATGTGAGAGAGAGAGAGGGAGAGATGAAGAGCGAGTGAAGTGTGGGCTGGACTGTGAGTATGCGTGTGGATCAACGACAGCGAATGGGACGTATGAACATTTCCTGTTTGATACACTTGAAAAAAAAAAAAAAATAAATAAAAATATATATATATATATATGCTCATAAAAGATGATGTAGCACATAATTACGAGCACGCACAAGTACCCATATGAGCACACGCACACACACACACACACTACCACACCCACTACCACACTCACTCACACATTCACACAGTCGCGCACGCATGCACAAACAAAAATTTCATACAGATAATGGTTCAATAAAATAATCTCTTGAGTTAACACAGCGCAAAAGGAAAAAGAACTTAAATATATATACATATATATATATATTGTAAATATATATATATACATATATCATAAAATCAGTCGTCACAAATGCTATCGACAGATGGCAACAGGACTTAACTAGCTGTAATGCGTGTAATTGTAGATATATATATATATATATGTGTGTGTGTGTGTGTGTGTGTGTGTGTGTGTATTTTCACAATTTATATACACAGATATATAGCTGTGCATATATTTAAATATACAATTACATTTTACAGTCACTTAATTCATTTCGCCGTCCGAGATCATCGTTTGCCTGACAGCATCTGTCTGCAATGCTTGAGCTATTGAATTTCGAGCGATTGTGCTCGATATATATATATATATATATATATATATATATATATATATATTTTTTTTTTTTTTTATTTATTTTTCTTGTCAGTTGAAAAAAAGTTTGATCAAGGCGTAAATGTTGATAAGCTTGAGATATTGGATACGCGAATTAAACTTTAACAGAGCAGAGAAAAGAAAAGTCAAGAAAAGGCAAGAGAAAACTCAAACATTACTTAAATTTAAAGTTTGAATTATGGAAATTATTAAATCATTATTATTAATAAATTAAATGAAGTTAAAGTACAAAGTAAAGTACAAAATATATAATAATAAATAAATATATAAATATAAATAAATGCAATTGGTTCTTTAAATAGCCAAAAAATATTTGAATGAAAAAAAATCCCTTCTTTTTTTTTTTAATAAATATATAAATATAAATACATGTAACTGGTTCTTTAAATAACCAAAAAATATTTGAATATGACAACAAATTTCTGTTTTTTTTTTTTAATTTTTTTTTTTTTAAATAAATATATAAATATAAATTAATGCAATTGATTCCTTAAAAAACAAAAAATTTTGGAATGGCAAAAAGAAATTTCAGTTCTTTTTTATTTATTTATTTATTTATTTTTTTTTTATTAAATAAAAAATAAGTGTGCCTGAAGACACGTTTGAGCGTTAGAGGGTTAAGCATGGTAATGTCTATGTTAAATATATCTCAGTCTGATTGCCTGTACAATGGCTTGTTAATCTGTCTTTCTAGCTGCCTTTCCATCTATCTCAGCATCTCTGTTTCCAACTCGCAAGTTAATAATTATTGCTTATCGAATAACATTTGTTAAGCTTTATTTAGCTGCTATATGATCGCTGGCATGACATTTAAGTAATCATAGGATTCGGATTCAGGAAGCAAAAAAAAATGCTCCTTCTATATATTTATTTATTTTTATACGCGCATGCATGTGAGACGAGCTCGAATAACAAACAATATCAAATGCTTAACATAACAGGAGAGAGAAAGGCTCGAATGCCAGCCAGGTTCTAGTTTGAAGCAATTTGCTTCATGTTACGGCCTTGTGGTTCATTTGATATGAAATTTTATGGCCTGCACACACACTCATGTGTGTGTGTCTGTGTGTGTGTGTGTACGTGTGTACTGTTAGCATTGTCAAGGACATTCGTTTCGAGCATCCTATTGTTATATTGTGTTAATTTTGTTTGATTTGCTGCTGGCTGATTGCAGGCCTCAACTAACATGGCTAAAAAACTTTTGCGGCTAAGAAGGAAAACTACAAAAAAATAAAAATAAAAAGAAAGAAAGAAAGAAAAGAAAGGCGAAAATCAATGTGAACAAAGCAAAACTTGTGGGCATTGTGTGTGTTTAATTTGCTTGCCTGCCTTATTGTTAGTTTATTTATTTTCAAGCCAAAGCCAAAGCCCAAAGCATCTCAAAAAGCTGACAATGCGCTGCTCATGTGTGTGCCTGAGTGTGTTTGTGTGTGTGTGAGCGTTGTTTTACGCTTGAGCGAACAGGCAAAAGCCAAAAAAAAAATATATATATATATATATCAAAATGGAAATGAAAATGAAAACGAAAACGAAACTGTATGCCCTCTCAAATGAAAATGCGATGAAAATGCCTGGCCAAAGGCCACTGTATTCGCCACTGTATTCGCCTCCCCCCCCCCCTCCCTTACCTACCCCCGTTGGGGGCGTGGCCAATAATAAAAGGGATAAAATCATAAGCCCAAATTTATGGCACTCAGCACAGGCAGCCCAAGCCCAAGCCCAAGCCCAAGCCCAAGTCAAATTGTATGTGTGTAATGGATCAAGTTTATTTATAAGGCTGCCGCAATCGGTCCGCTTCAACACTTCAATTCTCCAGCAGCATGAGGGCAAACAATATTACGCATACGCAGCGCTGTTCGTTTGTACAGCAAAATCCAGTGCGACAATCCCCATCCATTCAGCCCCCCCCCCCTCGCACACACACAGAGGAAGATGAAAAAAATAGGAACCGTCATCGACAACTGGATGATGAAGTGTTATTTAAATATAAATATATTATCTATCAATAAGCTGCCTAGACACACGCACAAAAGCCACCAAAATGCTGAAAACGTGAAAAGCATTTTCCCGCATCAAATCTTCAAATTTGATGCCATTATTGTGTTTGCTTTTTTTTTTATGAACTCTGTCTACATGTGTGCGAGGAGTGTGTGTGTGTCTGTGTGTGTGTGTGTGTGTCTGGCTTAATAATAAAGTGATTGCCTACTTTGGGTCACAAACGCCGTCGGGCAGCATTCCCTCGACTTTTATTAAATTATGCGCATTTGATGCCGCACAAATTCAGTTTTGCTTAGCTCGCATCTTTTCTAATTTAATGCCCATGTCTGTGCTGTTTCGTTCAAAAATTACTAATCGATAATTGACAGACAATAGTTGGCACAGTTTCAGTTAGCGAATATTAAATATATGCACAAAATGATATTTAAATCAAGAAAGTGAATAGAATTTAGAGATATATATAAATCATTTATTTTATTTTTTTTATAAAAATGCCTAATTATATTATAATATATATTATATTTATTTACATACAAAAATATATTTTTTAAAATAAAGAACTAATTGAATTAATAAATATAACTAATTGAATTATAAAAAACAAATTTTAATGTAAGAGAACAAGGTATTGCTAGCGTCAAAACTAATGTTAAATATTTTTGTGAGAATTTAAATTTAAATAAAATTTAATAGCAAAAGTCACAGAAATATTTCAGCCATTGAATTGCATTTAAATTTGAATTTTCACAAAATTTGTTTATATTAGTTTGCACACTAGTAACTTTTTTTTTTACTATTCACTATTTATTCTATATATTTTATATATTAAAAAAAGTAGAACAATTTTTTTTGAATATATATATAAATATATAACAAAAAAATATAAGAAATATATATAAAAATAAATATTTGAATAGAAAAAAATGAAAAATAATTGTTACTGCATTTAAGTATTTAAATAAAAAGCAAATAATTTTAAAATGATTACAATGAAACGTAAATATTTATATAGAAAAAAATATATATATTCAAAATAATTATTACTGAATTTAAATATTTAAATGGAAATAAATATTTTCTAAATAATTATTAAAGAATTTAAATATTTAAACAGAAACAAAATATTTTCAAAATAATTATTACAGAATTTAAATATTTAAATAGAAAGAAATATTTTCTAAATACATTTTACAGAATTTTAATATTTAACTAAAAAAAAAAAAATAAAAAATAAATAAATAGATAAATTTTCTTAATAATTATTACAGAATTTAAACATTTAAGTACAAAAGAAAATATTTTCAAAATAATTATTGCAGAATTTAAATATTTCAACTAATAGGCTCAGCAGCCAGCGCTCTATGAGCAGCAATTCAATAACAGCGTGTAGACTTCGGTAGATTTAAAGTATAGTAAAGATTTTGCGTTCAATTGCAGCCCCGTTTCTCAACTCTGATAGATATTACTAATAACTTTAGCGAAGAGTCATATCAAGTTACTCAGCAGCCAGAAGACAAAGCGTAAACATAGCTCACACGTGACTGTTGACCGTCTACAAATCTGTGACTTTTACTGCTACGCTCTGAGAAAATGCTCAGAGAGCAACCGATTGCATCGGTTCTTTAATGAGTTCCTTCGTTATCGACTCGCAATCGTCTGTTTTTGCTGTGCTTCGCTGTTGATGATGATGAGTTAAATGAAGCAAAAAGACGTTTACTTTTATGCATGCCTTGGTATGCATGCGAGAGCTGAATGCGAATTGAGTGTGTGCGTGTGTAGGCCAATGTGAAGACTGTTTGCATTGTCTTTTTAAGCTATTTGCTCACTCTCATTGTGTCTCATTGAGTGAACGTCAATCGTATCGCTCCCTAACTGATAATCGTCAAAAGAGCGTCACACGAATCGCTCAACTCAAGACGCTCAAACGAACAGAACCGAAGTACGTTGCTCAGAGTGAAAGCGAGTGCGTATGATTTTGTTTCGGTTGATAGAGTGTAAAAACATAAAATGGTAAAATGTATTTGCAAGCCAAGAGAGTAACTGATTATATGATAAAGAGCAAGATCAGGCAACTGGCAACAGCTCTGTAAGCTCTGTAAGGTGAACTGAACCAATAAGCATAAAGGCAATATAAGCTCTTACAGGAGATCTGCCTCTATTTTAGAGCTAGCTCCAATTTAAGACTTCAGATCAAGCTCTTGCTTTATATATGCAAAAGTGAAAAATTTGTTGTTGTTAATTTAATGTAAAATTAACTTACATGCTCAGTTGGTCTCTCAGCTCTTTGTCTTGATCTTCCTACATCGACGTTTTAAATTTGATTTAAAATAGCAAATCTTGGCAATAATTAAATTGCATGTGATTGAATAGCTCAGCTAATTGTCAACATAATGTCGACATATATATATTTATATGCATATTAATGCATTGTCCTTGTTAAACGTAAATCTTCTTAATAATATTTATAATTTATAGCACCGCGAATATATTTGCAAAATAATTTTTCATCAAATAAAAGGTAAAATTTTGAGTCAAATTAAAATTCTGTAACCTTGATGTGCACGCAAATGTATTAAATCAAATTTTGACATGAAATTCAACAAGATTGTGATTACATTTCAGAAAGAGATTTATTTTCCACCCTGAAATTAGTTCAATTTGAAATGTAAACCAGAAACGAAGCAAGAGCCAGGTCAGACTAGACTAGACGTATGGGAAGTAGCAAATAATATATATATATAAATATATATAAATATATAGATGCACATATAGATAATGATAATAATAATAATTGCAGCACGTCAAAAGCATTGTTATTTAATAGAAATATAATTTGAATAGAATTAAGCATTAATGACTGCGTGCACTGCAGTTGAATGCTATACGAAATTACTTTTAATTAAAACAACATGAAAGCTAATTGAAATCACAAATTAAGCTTACACAACGGCTGCTTTGTGCTGAGCTTCATTTGCATAAATTATATACTTATATATATATATATATACTATATACTTTATTGATTTACTTGTTGCGCATCGAATCGTAGTGGCTGCAGCTTGTGGCTTTGGCCAAGAAATTTGCTCATTCGCTTGAGTGGAGTAAATTATATTTAAAGCCACATGACTCGACTCGACTCGACTCGACTTGAATTCGAATTTAAATTCAATTTTTAGCTCAGCTCATTTTCTTGTTATTATTTTCATATATACATATATATTGCTATCTATTTTTATATATATATTTTTTTCCCCAGCTAGAAAAAGAGCTACATTTTATTATATACATATCTAGATATAAAGATAAAGCTCTAAGTATATGTATATAATAGATTATGTTGCTCAGGCCGCAACAAAATTCCCATTTTGTTAAAATGCAAATTAAAATATTTATGCAAATGCGAACCAAGGAATACAATAAATTATGCCATAGCAGCAAAGCAAAAAAAAAAAAAAAAAAAGAAGAAGAAGAAGTAGTAGAAGAAGCAAACTGAATTTATAAAGAAAATAGGCAAAAGGACGAGCAACGAGAAGCAAATGAAGCGCAGCGGAGCGACAGGCACGAAAACAATTACCTGTTACATGACAAAGCCAATTCCCTTCGCCTTATTATTATTATTATTATTATTATAATATTTGTCATAAATGTTGGCGTCTGTCACAATAATTTGCTGCCTGTAAACAAGTTCTTTTTTTGGAAAGAAAAACAAAGTGAAGCGAAAGAAATTTCGATACACAGAAAAGTTAGCTAGAAATTCGTGACAATGTCGTGGCTAAAAAAAAAAATAAGAAACGAAAACGGAAGCCGGAAATATGCAAAGCCAAACGCAAGTAAGCTGGACAATAGAGACGCATTCGCATTCGCATTCGCATTCGCATTCGCGTTCGGCCCACTCGCAGTTGAGAGTCTTTGCCACACTCTGATTGTTTTATAGGGCCGGATCACGCATACGCCCCGTTAGCCAGCCACTGTAAGCAGTTTGCCAATTAGGTACCGCTTCAGCTGCTGCTGCTGCTGCTGCTTCAGCAATAATAATAATAAGAATAATAATAAGAAGAACAAGCAGCAGCAGCAGCAGCGCCAGCAGCTCTGGAAAGGGGTTGAAAACAAGGCAACACCTTTTTATAGCCGTCTAAAGAATTTAATTAATGCAAGTCTCGTGCGCTCTTTGAAATAACAGCGCCTTGCCACGCCCACTGACAGCCAGCGCACACATACATACCCAAGCCAAGTGCAAATTAAAAAGGGAAACGCTAAAAGCAACGCAACTAAAAAATTAATAAATAAAACTGTTAAGAGCTGTAAGAGCTAAATTAGATGACTGCTGAATGCTCTAACTGGAATTTGTGTGTTTTTAAAAAATAAATAAAATAAAAATAAATAAATAAAAATAAATAAATAAAAAGAAAACTAATTAATACTCTAATTAAATACTCTAACTTGAAGTTGTGTATATAAAAAAGTGTTAAAAATTAATCAAATAAATTTATAAATATGTATAAGGTATTGAACTAAATTAGGCAACTAGTGAATGCTCTAACAGGAATTTGTGCGTGAAAAAAAATAATAATAATTAAATAAATAAATAAAATAAAATAAAATAAAATAATAATAATAGTAAAATAAATAGATAAATACTCTAATTATAATCATTTGTTTAAAATAAAAGTTTTAAAAATTAATAAAATAAATTTATAAATAAGTATAAGGCGTAGAACTAAATCAGATGACTGCTGAATGCTCTAAATAGAATTTGTGTGTGCAAAAAAAAAAAAATAAAAAAAAAATAAATAAAAAATTAAATAAATACATAAATAAATAAAAATGAATAAAAAATAATAATAATAAAATTAATAAATAAATAAAAAATAAAATAAATATATAAATACTCTTGAATTCGTATATATACAAGGTTTTAAAAATTAATAAAATAAATTTATAAATAAATATATGAATGAAAAAAAAATAATAATATTAATAAATTAAATAAATAAATACTCTAACTGAATGCTCCAACTTGAATTTGTGTATATAAATTACCAAAAAAATTAAAAATATTTAATTTCAATAATTGTTATAAAATCTTTCATTAAGCTTACGTTCTTTGGCATTATTTAAGGAATCAGCATATCAAGCAAGCAACTTCACCTATTGCATATGCTCTGCTCTTGCAGGGCATGCATACGAAAGTCAAATGCTAAAACTTTCGTTGACAACGCAGACAGGTAAATACCGTGCAGCAGGTAGTCGCGCTCTGTCTGCTCCGCTCTGTTTGGTTGTAAGGCATGGCTCTGAAATCCGCTTAGAGATGCGCTTAACAGCAATTATCTTCATTACGCGCACAGCGCACAAAAGTATGCAATGCTAAACAAGCAACACGGCAAAAAATAAAAAATAAAAAATAAAAAAAAAAACGAAGAGAAAATAAAGGAAATGAAAATGACAAAACAACAAACGGAAAGCAAAGCTCTCAGCAGGCCAACGACGATTTGATATCCTCGCAGACAGCAAAAGTCTGAATGCGCAGCAAATAAAACTTGACTAAGAGAATGCATAAATCAGAATATATTAAGAAATGCGTTCATTTTGATTTCAATTTATATAAATTATATTATTAAAGGCATTGCTGAAGTCCGAGCTGTCCAGCAATACGTACTTTGAAATTCCCATTTGTTTATTTGAGAGTAAATAGTAGTTAGTAGTTAGTCAAATCAATGTTTTCTTCCCATACTTTTCTTGTATATTAAAATAAAACAAAAACCCAGAAAGTGCTTAATTAGCAAAAATTATATTTCAGCTGAAAAGCCATAGCTAAGCTCTGTCTACAATAAATTTATCTCATACGATTTATATGATTTTATGTAAAAAAAAAAATAAAGAAAATACATATAAGGAAAAAAAATAAATTAAATAATTAAATAAATTTATACAGAATGAAATAAATTTATATAACATAAATTTACCAGAGGGCTACGCAAGGCTATTTATACAAAAATATGGTATAACTTAAATTAATATAAATAATCATATTATATAGTTTAATACACATAGATGCAATAGTTTTCACATTTTGTGTTGCCTTAATTTTAGATTACTCAATGACATTTTCTTTAATTTAATTTCGTTAGGCTATGAACAAGTAACTCAAATTTTGGCAAAAATACAGTGAAAGTAACTTATATGTTTATAAATAAGTATATACATTTTTACATATTTTCTTCTTTACTTTTTTATTATTATATATTCCTATTTTTATTTATTTTTATTTGTATTTTTTAAATATGTATTTTTCTTATTATTTATTCTTTTTTTATTTATTTTAATTATTTTTAAATTTGTATTTTTCCTATTATTTATTCTTATTTCTAATATTTTAAATTTTTATTTTTCTTATTATTTATTCTTATTTTTATTTATTTATATTTTAATTTTTTTAATTATAGTTTTTCTTATTTTTATTTAGTTTTATATTATTTTTATTTTATTTTGTTGTTGTTATAAATTTTATTAACGAGGCCTAAACCTTTTAAACATTTTTTAATATACAAGAAAATAAAACAAATTAAATTTTAAGAAATATATATATATAAGTAAAAGTTTCTTTAAAAAATTAATGAAAATAAAAAATAAAAATTAATAATTAAAAAAACAAAAATATTAAGAAAAAAGTATATATATTTGTACATATATAAGTTAAGTTACTTTCTATATTTATTTTTCCATATTATTAATATAGAACTATATTTTCTCACAATTGATCCAAAGTTTTGAAGTACGATGGATGCGCTTTGCAAATATTTAGTCACGTTCAATAGAGATAATATTTAATTGTATATACAAATGCAAAAATAATTTGATTTGTAATCTATTCAATACAATCAATGTCTCTTTATATAAGAATTTATTTTGTATATTTTATATGTTTATTTTTCACAATTGTCAGCCAATTACGAAAAATGAAATTTTAGTTTACTTCGACTATAAATTTATGAAATCTACCCATTACACTCTTGAAAAAAAAAACTTGAGCCATACTTCACATCATTTATATAGTTCTATAAATGTCAGGAAAAAAATACGGTACGAACTGTCATAAAGCTGAAGACGTGTTCAAGTTTTTATTGCCCGCGGCAAGTGTATATCAAATGAAAGCGTAAAAGAAGCAGCGGCAGACAAAGAGAGCAAGAGAGGAGCAGGACAAAAAAAAAAAAAAAAAGACGTGCAGTCGAACAATTAGGATGACAGACAACAACGGCACTCTCTCTCTCTCTCTCTCTCTCACCTGGCGCCTTCACCTTGAGCGGCTGAGCATTAAGCTCTTCATACAAATGCGCCGCTGATGGATGTGTTTTGAGTGCCGACCGAGAATAATGTCGACTCTCGAATGGCTGACGTCACAGCTTTGCCAGAGTTGTTTTCGGCGTCTTTGACTTGTCGCCGTTAGCAGTGGATGGGCCAAGGGGCGGCAGGTAGAGGGCAACAGCACTACAATTGGGTGCGGGGTCTAAGCGATTTATAAAAGCCAAACAGCAAATGGCGACCGTCAAAGCAAAAGTGTTGCAAGCAATTTGCGCGAGAGTCTCAGCATTTTTTTTTCTTTTTTTCTTCTTTTTTTGTTATTGCCCGAGCAGCAAGACAACAACAGATACAACCCTCGGACCGCCTTTGGCTCCTGTTAACTTGTGCTGCCATTATTGAGTGCGTGCACGTAACTGACATCAGCGTGCTTATAAATCAAGTTGCAAATACTTGCTGCCTCACTCTACCTCTCTCTCTCTCACTTTCACTCTCCTTCTCTCTCTGTGTGTATACAGGTGTGCGTGCGTGGCAGCTAAAGAAAAGAAAACATGCTCACATTCGCATATAAAAACTCCATTTTAGAGTTCATGAATTTGGCAACTGGCATATTCTCAGTCATATGATTAGATTAATGCATTCTATAATGGCTCAACACCACCTCAGCACCACCTCTGCACCACCTCTGCTCCACCCTGCACCACACTCTCACTTGCTCTCTCTCTCTCTATACTGATGTCATTTCAGCTTTTTTCCCGTCAAATCTGGCTGTTTTGGTAATGCGATGAATTTGAAAACAGCGTATAGCGGGAATTCTAGCCTTTTTTATACCCTAAATCCATTGAAAATGGAAAATCAGAGTAGTAACAGGCTGAAGGAGACGTCGCAAACTCCAGATATATAGTCTTGATCAGGTTGACGAGCTGAATAGACATAGCCATTGTCTGTCAGTCTATCCGTCTGTCAGTCTGTTCATCTGTTTCCGAAGATATTACAGCTAGAGAATTCATTATTTTTGTGTATAGTATACTGCACTCAGCGTACGAATTTATTTCAGAAATTCGTTAACTATTGTCGTTTAAAAAGTTATCGATAAAAGCATAAAAATGATGTCTCGGTCATTTGTAGAGCTAGACTCAAGTTTTCTTTTTTTATGTATATAGGTAATAGTTTAATACAATTTCTATTAAAATTAAAGTTATATTCATCTATTGAATAATTCTACTCAAAAACTCCGCTGTAAATAGGTGAATTTTCTCATCACTAACATTAAGAAAAATAATAGATTAAAAGATTAATAAAAAGTTTAACAATAGAGTTAAAGTTAGATGCCGAAAGAATTATATAAACAAAAACTACGAGACGTTTATGTTTATTTTTTTGTTAATATGAATTTATGTCCTTATTGATAAAAAAAAAATCAAATGATTAATTTAAAATAATAATAATAATAATAATAATAATAATAATAATAATAATAATAAAAATAATAATAATAATAACAATAATAATAATAATGATAATAATGATAATGATAATAATAATAATAATAATAATAATAATAATTAATAATAATAATAATAATAATAATAATAATAATAATAATAATAATATTATTTTTTTTAGCCTTTTTCATCGATCTAGCATTTTAGGTAAAAAAAAAATACATAAAAAATGACATCACTGTCTCTCTACACATCTGTCATCAATTACACACAGAGCAGGCGCTCCCTTCCCCTCTCTCTCTATCTCTCTCTCTCTCTCGCTCTGTCACTGAGCATAAATCATAATTTAAATGCAAACGCTTGGGTTAAATAGTCATGTTTCATACACTGACTAACTGTGCGCACATCTATCATGCACTTTGATCGCAATAATTGAATATAAATTATTCAATAATTATGTTTTATGGAATGCGAACAAAGCGCACACTGTTGCTAGCCCATTCAATTGTAAAATGAGAGCAAATTCCCCTTTCAAGAAAAATCAAACTCTTCTTCTTTTTTTTTCCATAATGCTATAATTGTATAAATAAATATTTGAGCTTTGCAAAATATAATTTGATGCCATAAATTGGAAGCCAATGAGTTTTTGCATTTATTGAAATCATTTATTGCATCGTTGCCAAGTTCAAATATTGAGATCCACATGGAAAGCATTAGCAAAAAAAAAAAAAAAACAAATAAATGAGAAACATTCTCAAGTTCATAAAGAAATCCGATGCGAATGAAGGGAGTCAGCTTCAGCTACGGCTTTAGCTTTAGCTTTAGCTTTAGTTTCACTCGTGTAAAAATATCCGAAAAGTGTTCCATGCTGATGGATCAAATGTGGCAGACTGAAAGGCAGTAAAAACTATCAAATTGAAGTAGAAGTAGAACTAAAAGTTCAAGAGGACGAAGAACAAGAACAAGAAGAAAGAAGAAGGAGGTTAGACCATGGTTATGTTTAGACAGGCGATGGCATATCGTTCTGGGACACCCAATTGTAGACAATGCGCTGAATGAGATTCAATAAATCTGTAAACTGCACATTCCACACATTGATGAAGAAGAAGGCGCCCTGCATAAAGTTGAGGCCACGATATGGCTCCAATGCCAGCATTGGTTCATCAGCGGCATTCAGATTGATAATCATGTGATCGAACAGATGTCTATCATCCAAATTGCGCAACGAGTCCATCGGTATCAGGCCCAGCTCCTTGATGGCCAGTCCACCCTTTGGCCGCACACTGGTGCCCAGCAGCACAATGAAATCGCAGCCATGCTCCGCGGCGAACTGCTGCAGCGCCAGCTGAGCGAACTCGAACGAAATGAATCGCGTGACGGCCATGGGAAAGCAACAATGTCCAATGCGCACCAAGTGCATGCCATTGTTGGCACGCAACAGCCGAAAGTCTCGTCTCAGTATCTGAGGCAGTGTCAGATCATTCATATTGAACATGGCATTCACTAGCGTATCGTAGAGAATGGTCCGTTGCGGCACGTCCAGCTGGCCCAGATGCTTCTCCAGATACACCAGCAGCTGATAGTCGCGCACCAGATGCAACCGATCGAGCGGATCATTGACAAAGTTATTGTTCTCCACCAGCACGGCGGCATGCAACAGCTCAAAGACCCTCAAGCAGCGCACATTCATATAGTTATAGATGGGACTGTCGTAGCGCTCGATGATTAGGGCCGCACAGGAGCGCATCGGATGCATGATGCGCTGACAGTAGATGGGCAGACGGGCTGCCTCGCATTGATAGGGCCGATAATCGTATACCTCTTCGGTGCAATAGTGAAACGGACTGACATGATGATTCACCAATATGAAGCGACTGCGCAACATTAGCTCCTCGGGCACATCGTCACGAAACACCAGATGACGATCGGCCACAATTTGTTGTTTCTCAAGCAGAAAACGCACCTCCGTTTTGGTGGGAAAATCACGTCTCATCATATTCAATACGGGCATATAGTTGTGTTGCAGTGTGCCCGGATTGCGATAACGTAAATATGCAATGGCCAACGTACTGACCACAGAGTCCAGGTCACAGCTCTCATGCGACAATGCAATGTACATTAGCTCTGGCCCGCCGCTGGGTAGCTGTAATTGATAATGTAGAAGGCATTGATAGCAGCAATCAGCTTAGCCATGATCCCGAATGCGTGCAATCTCAATGCACTTCTCTCTGGCATACTCACCCATTGGGTCAGTTGCTGTGAGCTGGCCAAAAAGCTAACAAAGTCCAACTTTAAATCTTCCTCACTTTTATCCATCGAGCAACAATAGAGCACACAGCACAACACAGTTCAGTTCAGTTCAGTTCAATTATAGATATAGATTTCGTATTTATGTTTTTTTTTTTTCAGTTATGATTGCTTTCTCAACTGTTGCTTGCTTCAGTTCAGTTATTATTATTATTATTATTATTATTATTGTTATTATTGTAATTTGATGTATTGTTTGCCTTTTCATTTCAGTCACTCAGTCATCGCTCACCCCCGTCTTTCGTATGAGCTTTGATGCTGCTGCTGCAGTTGCCATTGACATTTAGGAATTTACAAAGAATTTTGTAATTGAGCATAGGAGATGCTGCTAAATGTGTAATGATGACAAAGCAAATGTGATAGCAATTTCGATAGCTCTATTAAGTTTATTAAGTTATCGATATCGTTCGATTGTTGCACCATTTGCATAGAATTATCATTTCATTGCTTAGAGCTTAACGATTTCTTAGATTTGTTTTATAGATTATAGATTATAGATTATAGATTATAGATTATAGATTATAGATTATAGATTATAGATTATAGATTATAGATTATAGATTATAGATTATAGATTATAGATTATAGATTATAGATTATAGATTATAGATTATAGATTATAGATTATAGATTATAGATTATAGATTATAGATTATAGATTATAGATTATAGATTATAGATTATAGATTATAGATTATAGATTATAGATTATAGATTATAGATTATAGATTATAGATTATAGATTATAGATTATAGATTATAGATTATAGATTATAGATTATAGATTATAGATTATAGATTATAGATTATAGATTATAGATTATAGATTATAGATTATAGATTATAGATTATAGATTATAGATTATAGATTATAGATTATAGATTATAGATTATAGATTATAGATTATAGATTATAGATTATAGATTATAGATTATAGATTATAGATTATAGATTATAGATTATAGATTATAGATTATAGATTATAGATTATAGATTATAGATTATAGATTATAGATTATAGATTATAGATTATAGATTATAGATTATAGATTATAGATTATAGATTATAGATTATAGATTATAGATTATAGATTATAGATTATAGATTATAGATTATAGATTATAGATTATAGATTATAGATTATAGATTATAGATTATAGATTATAGATTATAGATTATAGATTATAGATTATAGATTATAGATTATAGATTATAGATTATAGATTATAGATTATAGATTTTAGATTATAGATATATGTGTGAGTATTTATATGTGTGAGCATTTAGCTAACACTGACAAAAATGTAATACTTTAACAAAAATTATTTTTAAAACATGTCCCACTTCATACATTTTGTTGTTTGGCTATTCCATTCAAAATAAAATCGAAATTAACTTATTATCTTATTATAGAAACACAATTAGACCAGCCTAGATCTTAAAAGGAATTCTTTGTATAAAAAGGTCGTTTGCAAAAATTCTTAATGTCATAATTGCCTGAATTGATATATTATTATATATAATAAAATATAATACATAATAATTTAATACACTTATATAATAAATTGAAATATTTTAATTCAAAGAAAAAATTTCTATATATTTAATTCCTGCATTTAAATAGCTTCAGAGTTTATATATTTCCAGAATTTAAATAATTATGTAATTATTTAATTTATTGAATTTATTTATTTTAAAATACATAAATAAATATTTATATTTTTTCTGAATTTTATTAGTTCTACATTTGATGAATTTCTTGAATATGTGTATATTCGAATTTGTTTATTTATTTTTTGTATTATTATATTTTTTATTTTATTTATTTATTTAACTGTTACAAAGACTTCATTCTAAATAACAATTTAGTTTAAAGCCAGAGTATCAGAGGCCTTCAGGCAGATACGAATTTGTATTTTTCATGAATTTTTACATTTTCATAATTTAAATAGTTCCGGAATTTATTTACTTTCTTAAATATATTCAAAACTTAAAAAATATATAACTTACATAGTTAATAAAATTTAAAATATATATATGCATATACATATATATATTTTTTTAAAATTTAAATAACTTTATAAGTTGTTTATTTTTTGAATTTGAAAACTTTTTGAACTGATATTTTTTGTTGTATTTTATTTTATAAATTTATTACTATATTTTCTGAATTTTAATATATATTTTTTTAAATTTAAATTTAATATTTTATTTATTTATTTTTTTTTTAAATTTAAATAGTTCCTGAATTTTTATATTATTTTTTCCTGTATTCACATTTTTCTGCATAATTTCCCAAATTGAAATATTTCATGCATTTTATATTATACTGAAGTAAACTATTTCTTAAATAGACACTTGTTCTAAAATTAAATATTTACCGAATTTATAGTATATTTGCTGAATTTATATAGCAGTTGTTGGTAATTTGTTAAGTTGCTGTTGTAATTTCTTACTCAGTTTCATTTTAGTCACAATTAAATAATAATAAATATTAAAATTAAATAAATAAATAATAAAAAAAAATGATCGCTTTGCTCAACTCTCGATAAATTGTTATAAATATTAAAATTCCTAGAAAAAAATTAAATGATATATTCTTGCTTAATTTGCATTAGAATGTTATATAGAATATGAGTTAGTTCCCTTCAAAAGTGCGCGTTTTCGAGCACTATTTAAAAGTTCAGTGTTGTTAAGTGTTAGGCTTAGTGTAGTATATGTATACTAAGTCACGCCGCCTTTTTGTCTGTCAAATGTGTTCCGAATTGGCTGACTTTTCACATTTGACCTGCACACGTAACACACACACACACACACAGAGGGCCAAGGACTCATGTGTGTGTGTGTGTGTGTATTTGCAGTTATAGTTGGCACGCTGCTGCTGCTGTGGTGGCAGAACGTGTGATTTATAATGCTCGCTACGTTTCTGCTTTGGTAAATTACTTTTGCACACGTTGAACTGAAACAACATCAAATATTTTTGACGCACAAAGTTGAGCGATTTTTATTTGATTTCGCCATTTATGAGCAGAGAAACCAAAAAAAACCCAGAAAGAGAAAATAAAAAAACGAGAGAAAACAACAATAATTTGGCTTTAACCAAAATGACAGGAAAAACAATGCTGGGGCCTCATCTCTGGCACACTGAAGCGCAACAAGGCATGCCCATTAGGTGCTGGCCAAGTATTTTGATTTTGTGGCACGCTCTCAGGCGCGGCCAAAAAGTCACTTAGACATTAGCCCCAAAACTCGAGCCCAAATGACCTTCAGGCTGGCAAGGCATATGCATATATATTAATATATATATATATATATATATATATATATATATATATATATATATATATATATACTCAGATAGTTGCTGCTTCGTTGCTGCTGCGCATCGTCCCATTTAAAGGCAACATTATGTTGAATATTCAATTTAATGTAGCTTATAAATCATGTAGATGCCTTTGCTGCTTAACGCCTGTCCGCTGTCTCCACACACACACACACACACACACACACACACACACACACACACACACACACACACACACCCTTCCCCCTCCACCTCCTCACCCTCTCACACTTCACATTCCGCATTTCTTGATTTCGTTTATTCTCTGACAGTTTCTGTGCACTGCCTTTGGCCACTTTCAAATTCAAGTAGTTGCCTTATCGGTTTCACTCATTCCATTCCATGCCATTCCATTCCATTCCATTCCGTTCCGTTCCGTTGCGTTGTATTTGCTGCTTAACTACTTTCTGATTGATTAACTAGCCAGCTAGCTGGCCAGAGGCATTGGCCAACACTATACCAAATGAAAAACAAAACTACTTAACAACAGCAGAGAGCATGAAGTAGATAATAAGCTAAGCTAAGCTAAGCTAAGCTATGCTTGCTGCCAGCACTTCAATTACTCGAAGCCAACTAATTAACATATTGGATTATTCTGTTTTGCCAAATATATATATACATACATATACTATATAGATATATATATATATATATATGTATATGTTTTGTCTTTCTGGCTTTTTCATTTTCTAAATGTGTCAATAAAACCTGTTGGATTATGTTAATATAGCTGTAAATTAGAGAGCCTTAAGCCTGTTTCCATTTGCAAGTCGAAATAATAGCAGAAAGAAGCAGTTGTAGGCATAAGATGCATATAAATCATAGAGTTAGAAATGTGATTAGTTTACATATATAGTATACAAATGCAAAGCTTTATACATATGTATGTATGTATGTGTGCACATGTATCGTACATATATGTATTAATAATGTATTTCAATTGGAAAATATTTTTATTTAAATATCTTTTACTTTTTATATGATTTTCATTGACTTCAGAATTTAGTCAATTTTATTGATCAGCAAAAAAAAAAAAATAAATAAATAAAAAAAAAAATTAATAATAATAATTATAATAACAATCAAAAATAAATAAAAAAATAAACCAAATATTTGAAAGCATACCAATATTTTTAAAAACATTTTATTGTGATTTTAAAACTTTTTTTTTTAGATTTATTTAAAATATTTTCAAGTGTTTTTAATATCTAAAGAATATTTTAAGTACTTAATATTATTTTGTTATAATTTAAACATTTTGTACAGTGTTAAAAAATAAATAAATAAATAAAATTAAATTAAATAATATAAACTAACCAAACACGTGTATTTTTAATACTAAATGACAAGCAAAATATAATTAAATGCTTATAAAAATATTTACAATTAATTTAACATTGTTTAATAATAAAAAAATATATTTTTTTATTAAATATTATATAAAAAATATATATATAATTTTTTTAATATTATATAGAATTTTGTAAAGCATTATATACTTAGTTTTTTTTTTATTTGAACTTTAACTTTACGAACTATTTGAAAACAAATAAATTTCTAATTATAGTAGAATTAAATTTAAGCTGCACAAAATTGATTTCACAAAATTTTCAATAAACGCAAAACTAAAAAGTAAAAAAGTAAATAAAAAACATTTGTTTACAATTGGCAAATGCCTGCGGACAGCTTTTAATTGTTTCCAGAAAGTTTGCAGCTTAATAGGAAATCTAAAAAAAAAATAAATAAATAAAAATAAACAAATGAATGAAATAAAATAAATAAATATGCAAACAGTCTGAATGAGTTAAATTTAAATAAATAAATAAGATTTTCTTTTTTACAATACATAGGCATTTATTTATAAACAAACATATTAAATAATTTACTATTAATTGAGCTTAAATTGAAATTTGCATTATCAAATGGATTTCTACTAACCGTATCAGCTAGATTTGTTAGCTTTAGCTGCTGTCTTATTTCCTTTTGCGGAAATGTGGAAAAGTCTATGCACTTTTTTTTACACTCGATTGTCTGGATGTGTGTATTTGTATAACGGGTTTTTGTCTGGAATTTCGTTTGATATTTGTTGCATTTTTTTTTTAGCACTGCTAACTAATTACGCATAAGCACTGTGGTGCCGGTTATTTCTGTTTGATCAACAAATTTGGCACAATTCAATTTCGATTCAGATTCAGATTTCGATTACGATTCAGATTCAGATTCAGATTCAGATCTTGTTTGCTGTTTCCATAGAGCACGAGAAAAAAATATGATCACAAAAATTGAATGAATTGAATTTACTTCTTTTTTTTTTCTTCAACACAAATTAGTAATAAATACTAAAAAAAACCTCAAGTCGCGTGCAGAGGCAACAATTTGATTGTTAAGAGAGCGGGCGGCCGTTAGACGCGTCGTCGTTGTCGTTGTCGTCGTCAACGTTGGCGTTGGCGTTGGCGTTGTCGTAGTCGTAGTCAAAATCACGTACACCGTTATGTTAAGCGCTGCGTGTGTGTCACTGCTGAGAGAAGTGAAGCAACAAATAGCGGCAGAGTTCAACGTTAGACTGAACGGCGACTTGGTGCGAGCAGGCACGGCACAGCCAGTGTGGTGAGTTTGCCATGGGCTTGTCGTTGGCTGCCTGCATGCCAGTGTGGTGAATTGAGCGCAAGCCTGCAAGAGAGCAAGAGTACGAATTCGTGCTCTTTATATGACTTTTTTTTTTTTTTTTTTTTTTTTAATTTACAAGCAGTTTTCTCTGCGTCCTTACGATGTGTTGTGCTAATCGCAGTTGTTGTTGTTGTTGCTGTCGCTGCTGCTGCCTCTGCTGCTGCAGTTATATTGAATCTGTCTCATAATTGTAACGCGTGGTCGTTGGGATCACACACACACATATGCAGGTGTCAGTCAACACTCTTTTCCCCTCTTTTGGCAGCTTGTCGCTGGCACAGCTCCAGTCCATTTCGCTTTGAAGCAACTGTTGCAAATGGCACCGGAAATAGATTTCTTGATGCTGCCATTGCTGCTGCTGCTGCTGCTGCTGCTGCTGCTGCTGCTGCTGCTGCTGCTGCGACAGCATTCACATTGTAGCAAACAAAGATCAAAGAGTTTAGCTCGTATAAGCCAGGTTCCTCTCTCATTTCATACCAATGCAATTCTAATAAGAAACCAAGATTCTAACGATAAAAGCTAAACTACATTTGCTCTGCGACGACTTAAAGTCGAAATTTTAAATCCGAATTGAAGCAAAAGTTCAAATACTTGGAATAACTTTACAGCCAGGATTAGGTGGCCAAACGAAAGGTATGCCAGGCGAACGAATACCTAGTAAAATTTGTATATCTTTAGTCCTTTATATGTAACTATGTAAACTAAATAGTTTTACTTAAATTATGTCTCTAAATAAATTTGAGTTGCGAAGAAGGAGAGAGGGAGAGCGAGAGATAGAGAGAGCTGAAAGTGGAGCAAAATAGTTGAATGCAGAGTATCAAATGATAGCAATTACTCGCATTTCAGCACAAACTCTTGAAGCTCTTTAATGTGTGCTTTAGCTTTGGCTTTAGCTTTAGCTTTACTCGTTTCGCTTGATGCTAAGAGCCAAATAGGCTGTGAAAATGAAGTTTTCCAAGAATTTTGTGGCCAAAACTTGAAAGCGAAATAGATGAAATATATTTATTTACTTAACGAAGTGCTAAATACAGGCATATATATTTATATAGATAAATATATATTATATATAAATATACTTATATATATATACGTATAGCTTTAGAGTTAAATTGCGAACAAATTAAATTGAAAGACATTGCAAATGAAACAAAATGAAAGTCAATTATTCTTCTGGCAAAACTACTTCAAGCCACAATAAATGAATGTCAAGAGAGATGACTATAAGATATATGTGTTTCTAAATATATATATATATATACACATATATCAGTATATATTCTCATTAATTTAACATAATCTGTCTGGCGTGACTCAGGTATTTGGATGACAATTGAAGCGCTGCTGCCCAGCGAGAGGTGGAGCAGTTGGAGCAGTTGGAACAGTCTGAGCTATCAAAAGCGATTTAGCTATGATTAATGAATCTGCTGTCGTTATATTCATTGCTCTACAATAATTACAGTTTAGTTTTTAATGAGCCAACTCATTCTGGGCACAAAGTTTCGCTCGTTCGCCCAAGTGACCGAAAATTCGACACTTGCTGTACAAACAGAACAGCTGCATGTGGGGCAGCTGGCCAAGTGGCTATGAAGGGGTTGCTGAGCGGGGGGGGGGGGGGAGGTCTATGACTGGGGCAAGCTCATTCAGCAGCTCGCTTCTGTTTCTGCTTCTGCTAATTGGTCAACAACAAGCTTTGTGCGCTGCGGGTGAACTAGTTCTTGTTGCTATTATTGTAGTAGTTGTATGGGTGTATAGGTGTGTGTGTGTGTGTGTGTGTGTGTGTGTCTCGTACAACACTTGATTATGCATTAAACAAACTTCAAAGTGCAACACTGAGTGTGAGCGTGGCAAACAGGAATACAAACAAATTCGACGACGCTGAATACCCTGTAGTTGCAGCATGCAGCAAATATTTGAGCAGCCATCGCAGTTGCCTTAACACACTCACACACACACACATACTCACACACAGACGCCCACACACACAGCTCAGTCATTTGATTGCGCATTTTATGCTGCGGTTTCTCTTTAATTTTCATTTTCCCTCTGGCAAATGCATTCCTTGAATAATTTTGCAGCTTACAAATATTTTATTTTTTATTTTTAATTATTGATATTAACAGTGAAAAGATGTTTAAAAAATATTTTTCTTAAATCTCGTAACTACCTACCTTTAAGGCAATTTAAACTAAAACAGAAATTGATTAATATATGCAATCTACAAGTTATAGTATATTAAAATATTATTATAATATTATATTATATTTTATTGCATTATTTTTTTTATTATATATTTATATATATATATTATATATTTTAATTTAATATATTTATTATATATTTTAATTTGTTTTACTATATTATTATTTTAATATGATAATATTCAATTTATTTATTGTTTATCCGCCTATAACGACACCATTTATAGTGTCTGTCCTGTTGTTGCGACGAAAATTCGATGTCTAAATTGGTGCCCATCAAACTCATATGAAAGGGCTTCCGCTTACTACGTTTCCGCTTTTAACGACAAATCGCTTATATCGACGATATTTTACACATCAAATCTCATATCAAGTCTCACATCATATCTCATCATATCTCATCACTCAAATGCATAATTAAAATAATTTTATTAATTTTGTTTGTTTAGATTTAAAACTTAATTAATTTGAAACCATAAGAAAAACAGAAAGAAGTTTTTTCTTTGCACATTTGGGCTATAGCGTCTACCGGAGCGTCGTTATAAACGAATTTCACTCTATTTATTTATAAAGTTAGTATGAATGTTAACTATTCTCATTGTGCCACTTGGGTTTGTGTGGCTTCATAGCGACGAAAGATGAAATATGATTTTATATATTTTATACGATTTTTTGTTTGTTTAAGTAATGATAATAATAAAGACTTTTAAGGAGAAGGTTACAGACAATTTGTTATGCCTAATCCTAATGTGCATTAAATCAGCTTTGTCTAATTTAATTATAATAATAATTTAATAAATAACAATTTAATTTAAGATGGGAATGTGCTAGATATATTCAATAATATATATATAGTATACTATAAAAAATATGCAACAAAAGATATTATCAATGATAAGAATGCTGTCAAAGCCAGATCAACTTGAATGTTTAAATTAATCAATAATAAATTATGTAAAAAGTTATTTAAGAGCAAGTGGAATATTCGAATACATTCAAATGCATTCACATGTTTATATAAAGTTCTGGAATATGCATTCATATATACGAATGAATGCATTCATATATATATACATATATACACAAGTTCTAGATAGAAAGGAACAAACAAATGAAGCTCAAGCTGAAATTTGGGGCAGGCATTAGATACATTTGCTAACTGTTGTTGATAATACCCTTGACAAAGGGCATAAAAACTGTGAGTGTAATTGCGCAAAGATTTGCGTGTGCATTTTGTGTTTAATTATAATAATTATTGTCCTGGGAGAAATTCGTGCTGCCAGCCTCTCAATGTAAATTGTGCTCAAGGCCTGAAGGCCTGAAGGCTGCCGGCTGCATTTCCAAGATGGAAATTTCCGGCTATCTGGATGCCTTGGTGTGGGTGACTTAATTGAGAATGAGATTTGATTAATTTGCATGCCATAAACAAGTTTCAATTTGTTTATGTGCTCAAAGTCAAGCGAGGCTCGTAATTAAAGCAAAGCTGCTGCCGTTGCTGCCGTTGCTGCTGCAGCGCTAACTCAGCAGCTCAACGGAGTCAACGAGTCGAACCGCTCGTCCACCATCCCCTATATCCCCTGATCCGGCCAGCGATTCGTTGCTCGCAATCATGCAAATGAATTTCACAGCAAAGCAACAAAAGCAGAACAGAGAGAGAGAGAGAGAGAGAGAGTGAGAGAGAAGAGCTAGAGATAGAAAGAATGCTGCCAAGGTAAGCAGATTAAAACGCCTTTGACTTGGCAACGTGCAGCAATCCAGGAGCAATCCAGACGCTCCCTCATCTAGTCTTTGCATGCAAATGAATGCGCGTTGCATGCGACAACACTCAACAGGCAACAGGCAGCGGCAAGGGCGACAGCAACGTTGACGTCGACGGCGACGTCGGCGACAGCAGCAGCAGCAGCAGCAGCATGTGGTAAATACATATTTACCCAATGTATTCATGTGCAAACAATTACGCGTTCATTTTTGCCATTTTTGTCTCGCACACACACACACACACACACACACACACACGCACGCACACGCACGCATACACAGCAACAATGGCCAACGGCGTCAGCGCGACGTCTTTAAAGTTGATGAACCTTTGTCCATGCTGGCAACTGGCGAACGCTAACAATTCTAGTTCAATTTGTTGTGGAACCAGTTCAGCCATGAACCCAATTGATATCAGTCAATTTATGCGCTCATTCATTAGCTAATTTATAGATTATATAAAATTCAATGAGCTCATAGCTCAATTGAACTAGTATGAGAATTTAACTTTACTTAATTCCTTGGGTTTGGAACTAGTTAAGTTCATGCATGTTGATTAATGCATGGCAATTAAGTTAACCGATCACAGACATATGATTATATAAAATGCAATGGCATAGCTCAATAGAACTAATGCTGGAACTAGTAAAAGAGTTAAATTTGCCTTGAGTTTGGAACTAGTTCTAGTTCATGTTATTTGATGAATGAATGGCAATGCAGTTCACTGATCACAGACAAATAATTATATAAATTGCAATTGCTGGAACTAGTAAAAGAGTTAAATTTGCCTTGAGTTTGGAACTAGTTCTAGTTCATGTTTTTTAATGAATGCATTGCAATTAAGTTCACCTACCACAGACATATAATTATATAAAATGAAATGGCATAGTTCAATTGAACTAATGATGAACTAGTATGTAAGTTAAATTTGCTTAATTTGGAACTAGTTCTAGTTCATGCATGTTGTTGAATGCATGGCAATGCACTACAACGATCACATAGATAAATTGTGTGAGCTAGTTCACTTAATATGATTGTTCATACTATTACAGTTCATTGAACTGCACTGAGCACAGTGGAACCACTTCAGTTCAGCTGAAAGTCTTGCTCAATCGCATCAGTTCAAAGTGCTCGCACGTACAGCTCTTGGGTTTATTCTATTCCATTTGGTTGCGCTTAGATCGGCTGGGGGTTTTCGTTTTCGATTCATTTTGGCTTTGTTGTGATTTGTGTTTTGTATATTCATATATGCATAAATATCCTTGACCTGTTTGCGTGTCTTGCGCTTTTGTGCGTGCCAGGAAGTCAAGCCGACAGAGGCCACAGCCCGTTTCGACCCGCCCACAGTCAGGCGATGCGTGCCATGCAGGCCTCACTCTTTCCACACACACACACACACACACACATACAGAGATGTGTAGAGTATTTTACATAAAGCACACACACGCACGCACACACAGGAACAGGAACAGGGCCGTATGCCCATTTGATATGCAAGCAATCCATGCAGTTAACGACGTGCACATAAATATTAAGAAATCTTAAAGCTCTCTCTCTCTCTCTCCCTCTCTCTCTCTCTCTCTCCGTCGACTCGAAATAAAACAGAGTCAAGCGAACTCAGGCTGGAACAGCAGCAGATGGAATCCAAGGATTAAACGGTCTTAAAGCAGCAGCAAAGCAATTTAAGTTCCAACTGGCAAAAGCGTCTATAAACTTCGCTCAAAGCCAGATATAAACTTTTGTCTAGTTTAATTAGTATCAAGCACTTGTTTAATTAAATCACCTGCCTCCTGCCACACAGGTGCAATAAAAACTTTCGTAGACCGTCAGTCGCTAAACAATAATTTGAAGTCAACTATTTGTAGAGCTTAGCAGAAACTGATTAGAACTATTAATGTAGGCTTATAGAATATATTTTTAATATAAGTATATATATATTTTTAATTTTAAATTTCAAATTATTATTTAATATTTTTTATGTATTATAATTGTTTTTATTTTTTTAATATTTGTATTTTTTATATGGCATGAGTTATTTATTAATTAATTTATTTAAAAATGGTATTTTCTTATTTATAATTATAATTATTATTAAAAAAAAATATTATTTTATATTTTTATTTATTATTTATATTTTTTAAAAATTATATTTATACACGTGAAGCATATATGTATATTATTTATCAGAATGACGAGCTGAGCTCATATTCATATTCATATTTATATTCATATTCATATATATTAATTTTCATATTTATATGCATATTCATATTCATATTCATATTCATATTCATATTCATATTCATATTCATATTCATATTCATATTCATATTCATATTCATATTCATATTCATATTCATATTCATATTCATATTCATATTCATATTCATATTCATATTCATATTCATAATCATATTCATACTCATATTCATATTCATCTTCATATTCATATTTATATTTATATTTTTATTTATATTCATATTATATATATATATATATATATATATATGTATATATGTATATATATGTATATATATATATATATTTTTTTTTTTTTTATATTCATATTCATGTATATATTCATTTTAATATTCAAATTCATAATTATATTAATGTTCATATTCATATTCATATTCATTATCTATCTGTCTTAATCTGAGCCCGTCCGTCCGTCCGTCTAAGCTTCACGATCTCATAAAAGTTCCAGACTTGAAATTTTAAACTTACATCATATTTTCTAGATATTCGCATTCCCTTGCATTGCATCAATGATGGTCAATCATTCACTCTAAAGTCAATCATTCCAGAAGCGTGAGAGGCTAATTGGAATATAAGCTCATCACTGGGCTGTTCCAGTCGGAAGACTTTGCTTTTATATATATATATGACATTGATATTGATATCATATATATGGAAAATCATATGTAAAGTAAGCAGATCTACAGCTCAGGCAGTTCTATATCCTATAAAGTCATTGATTGAGATAAATTTGAATTGGGCTCGCATAGATCTGGCGCCTCGAAGCACCTCGAGGTGTTCACTTGCCTGGCTGGGCATTAGAATTGCGAATTATTTATTATTTAGAATTTGCCTATGGCTATCAAATATTAATGTAATGAATCCCAGACTCAAATTAAGCAAAATTTGCATTGCAAAATCTAAATTGAGATGGATAAAAATAGAAATAGAAACTTGTGGATGCTGCTGCATGTTGTTGGTTGGGAAAATCTTGATTGAACGCTATTTGGCATGGGCTGCATAACAATTTATGTGAGCATAAACAATTTACAGTCTGTTTGCGTTTGTCTTTGCCTTCAGTTGGCAATTTCAAGTTCATTGGCTAAACCAAGATGGGGGCAACACAGCGACATCGACATCGACATCGTGGCATGTGGCAAGTGGCAAGTGCTAACTGCACAAGTGTTGGGAACAGTTCGTTAAGTTTTCTTGATTTGCTTGGCAATAAAATGTGCCACGCCCACACACCTTTGGCTGGCATAAGTGGGAGTTGTGTCATCGACACGCTGAAGGTGAAAGACAAACAAACTTGAATGCCAAGTTGTTAACAAAGTGCTGCCACGACCTAAACGACCTAAGTGCCCACCCCTCCCCCCCTCAACCCTCGCCCTAGCCGGTAGCCACTCCTCGTCTGCTGTCTATGCAAAACGCAAACATAGTCACAGAAATATGCTGTTGGCCAAAACTGACAAGACAATTGACTGGAAAATGTTGTTAATGAACTTTGTGCGACATTTTGATTAGCTGTCAGTTTACTGGCTGCAAGACAAGCTACAGATCCGACCAGCTCTCACCTGGCCATCTCTCGACTTTCGGGTCAACAAGTGTCGGCAATGATGGATGTCAAAGTTCTTGTTCACTTGCCGAGGCTGACTGAGGCTGAGCGAAGCTGCTTGACATACATTTTTTATTGTGTCCTTGCTGCGACAATGCTATTTTGTCACACTGTGATAAAACATTGAAACAACAACAACAACAGCAGCAACAACATTCGATCAATGAAAGCTACCAAAAAAAAGAAAGCAAAGTTTTTTTTTTTTTGCTCCTCTTCTTTTTTTTTTTTTTTGCGGAAAAGTTGTAAACTTAATTTATAGTTTTTAAGCAGCCGCCGGCTCGAGTTGTGCCCGGCGCAGCTAGAAAAATGTGTTTTGCCGCTATCGTTGGCCTGTTTGCTGTAGGCGTGGCACACACACACACACACACGTTGGCCTATATGTATTTGTACATTTTCACATTTCATTCTCGTCTTAGTGCCTGGAATTTCGAAATGAAATATTTGACTTTTAGTCTAAAAAGTCAGCAGAAAGCAGCAGAAAAAAAAAAAAAAAAAGTTGCGCAAACAGACTGTGACGCCGCCCAAATGCCCCAACCCCGCCCCCCACTCTCCCCCCCCCACACACACACACACAGACACACACCCTTTTGCAGCGCAAGGGTTCGAAATTTGCATTAAATTTAATCAGAGCTGCTGCTGCTGCTGCTCTTTAAGTAACACATTCGCAGCTGCACATTAGAATTGCATGCGACTCATATTTGATTCTTATTTATTAAAAAATCTTTTTGGCAGCGCGCACAATTTGTACATTTAATGAACGTCCATTCGCCTTACCTCTAGCTCTTACTACTATCTCACTCACTCACTCACTCACTCACTCTCCCTCTCTCTCTCTCTCTCTCTCTCTCTCTTTGGCTCTGCCTAGAGCGTAATGCCTTTCAAGGTCCTTCACGCTCAAGTACTGACCATAATGATGTGTGTGCCCAGCGTTGCATTGCAATTAGAAAGTTCGTGTGCATTTGGGACACTGGTCAACATGGAAGCAGCTCACTGCCAAGACTTGATTCAATGCAATAAATCAAAGGTGAAGCAGAGAGAGAGAGAGAGAGAGAAAGTGAATTGCAAAGGGAAAGCAGCGTCAGAAAGAGTGAAATGCAGCATTAAAGAGTAAAAAAAAATCTTTGCTCATGAATAAGATAAATATAATTGGGATATTAGAGTTAGATTAACAGCAGATTACATAAGCATCGTATAGATCATATTAAAAACTCTAAGCTAGCTCTAAATTCATTGAACTTGTATTAAATAAGTATATATATATATATGTATATATCAGAGATTGGTCAGTCTCTATATCTTTTTTTTACAAATCGTCAAGCTATATCACGAATTCCCTGCGTTGTTGCTCTCTTGTGCTCGAACTTCTCGCAGGTTCTCTGCAATATGTTCAAGTCATCATCTAGCCCTGCCAATTCGATCTCTTGTCAGCAACAACATTAGGGAATACGTGCAGCAGCAGCTATATTTGTCTCACGCTCGTGAAGTACCAATTTGTATTTATTAGGAAGAGTTCTGCCAACTTAGATAACATCTGCGATATCTACTCTAACAATATCACAATATACGATACGATAAAAACTACTTCATATATATATATATAAACAAATTAGAAAGCTCTAGACGAGACTGCCCTGAATTTTTGGAAGAACCAATAATATTCCAAGAATTATTCGCTTCGTTCCTGCATGCGTAACAAAGTACATTATTGATTACGGATGAATTGGGGAACGTTATCTGAAATCTGATAAAAATCTAAATTGTATTTAATTAGTATCTATATATATAAAAAAAAATAAAATAAATAAATATAATTAAAATAAAAATGAAAACTCTAGCTTCATAGATAACCGAGATATAATTTAGTAAAATATGTTTTTATCGATAACTTTGAAACAATAAAAGTTATCGATTTTGTAAAACAAACAAATACTGCGCATGCAATATAAGAACCTAACACAAAAAGAATAAAGTCTCTAGCTCTTATAGTTGCTGAGATCGACGCGTTCATACAGACGGACGGACAGACGGACGGACAGACGTACAGACGGACGGACAGACAGACGGACAGACGGACGTAGAGACGGACATATATCGACTTGGCACGTCGCCTTGTTAAGGAATATATGTACTTTATGGGTTCGGCCACGCCTACTGCTGTCTATTACATATATACAACAAAATCATTATATAATTATTTCCCTATTTTCAATGAGATCAGGCTATTAAAATAGCTAGCTCGAATTTATATTTCATTTATAAGAGAAAAACATACAGAAATTTTATAAAAAATAATAATAATAATAAATAAATAATTAATACACAAAATGTTGCAGCAAATTGTAGCAAGTGGAGGTCGAAGAGCAAGTGATGGAAATGAAGTCCCGCAGCAGTCCTGGCAGTCAGATCGAAAACTATGTCCACTGGCTGGCTGTTCGGCTGTGCTAAGAGAGTGTGAGCTGCTGGCGCATCTGTTCCACGAGCACCTGTTGGAGACGCCACACAAACCGACAAAGTTTACGCTGCGCATGCGCCGAGTGCCAGCTGCCAGTTGGCCAGGATCAGTGCCTGGACGTGCTCAACTGGACGGGCAACATGGGTCGACGACATCGACTGTTCCGGCCGCAATGCCATCTGCCATGCGGCCAATCAGCGCTGGCCGGCAATCGACGGCTGGAAATCGACGTGGCCAACATTGGTTGCCAATTGTGCCGAGCTGGGACAATGATAATCCCTGCATGGACTATGTCTATCCCTTTTGGCTGCTAGAGCCAGGCACACGGCAGCCCATCCATGCCAGACTCGGCTTCATCAATCGCAAGCTGCAGTGCGGTCTGCGCTGCCTGCGCCCAGCCGATGTCAGCTCAATTGGCATTATTTGACGCTGACCGAGTGCCAGATGGATCAGATGTGCTATCGTGCTGTCCGTATGGCAATAGCTGTTTCCTCGAGGTGGTCATTCTCCATGGTGGCTGTGGCTTCTGAAAACTTGGCATTTGAATATTTGTAAATTTATGCAAATTACATTTGATTATAAAAGATAAAGAGCAACAGCAATAGCAACAGAAGAGGACAACAAATGTAATCAGCAAGTTTCATTTGTTTTTGGAATGGGCATTGTCAATGGGGGGGGGAGGGGGCGGCCATGTGGATGGTGGGCGGGGCAGCGCACTTGTCAGCTGGGCTCACATAATGAGGCAAAAGTTTTCCGTTTAGTGCAGTTTATGGCGATGGGGAGGGAATGATGTTAGAGGGGGGGGGGGTATAAGGGAGAGGGGGCTCTGTTAATAAGCCAAAATCAATTTAAAGTTGATTTGAGTTCAGTTCCGGTCGCTTCTTCTTATTTAGTTTTCCATCTCTCACGCTGTAGTCTTTTCTTTTTATTTTTTTGTTCTTTTCCCCCTTCATTTTTTTTTTTTTTTTTGCTTTTTTTTGTGTTTTTTAAGCACGAATTCAGCAAGTTTATTGCCACATTTTGTGAGGCGCGCGCATTATTGATTTCGGTTGGCACTTTATTGCCATTTGCCCCGTTGGCCCCATTTTTGACCCGTTGCCTCATTCTGGCCTAAAGCGAGCTGAGGCCCATTTTATGAGCGCAACAGACGACGACGACGACGACGACGATGACGACGGCACGGCGTGAAGCTGGAAATGTGCCATAAATTACGGTGTTTTATGCCTTGCCAGTCAGTCAGTCAGACACACACACACACACACACACACACACACACAGACAGATAGACAGATCAAATCAGATCAGATTTCAGAAATGTAGCATAAGTGATTTTTTAATATTGCGTTTTCTTTTTTTTTTTTAGGTTAAGGTAAAGCTTGCAATTTAATTAAATGAACGGAACTAGTTCAAATGAAGTCATAAATGAGCTTATCACATGTCTATAAATTGCGGAACTAGTTCTAAAGAGCTCATGCATGAGTTTGAATTAAATTTTACTGCGGAACTAGTTCTAAAGAGCTGATAAATGAGCTTAGAGTGTATTTTACTAGTATGGAACTAGTTCTAAAAGGGCTCTTAAATGAACTTCAGTTGTATTCTCATTGCCGGAACTAGCTATATAATAATGTTGGATGGTATTTTGATTCCTTCAACTAGATCCAAACAACACTGAAATGAGCATTGATTGTACATATGTTGACTGCCGGAACTAGTTCTAAAAACATAAATATTTTCAGTTTGATTTTAGTTGCATTACTGAAGTGAGTAAATGATCTAGCTCTAAAGAGCTTATAAGTTGTTATAATTCGTATTTAAGTTAAATGTTTTCATACCAAACTGTGAACTAGTTCATTTGACACGCTTTACGTTAACCTACTGCGAACCACTTGATTAAACAAAACATTCATTCAACTGAGTCTCAAAATTATTATGCGAAAAGAAAAGGCACAGCCCCAGCTCGTAAGTTTTCGATGTCATGGAACTAGTTTGAATAAACAATTGAAATAGTTCGAAGGAGCGAGGACAACGTATTTTATTGCAGCTACTCTGAGGGTTATTTATGCCAAGTTTGTTTGCCAAGCAGCTTGTTGGGCTAACAGCACAGGTAGCTCAATAAGCCAGAGCACACTTGAATCAAGTGAACCAGCTGAATCTGAACTGAATGCTACCTATATTTGTGTCCACTGTCTCGCACAACAACAACAACAACAACAACAACAACAACAACAACAACAAGAGCAGCTGCGACATTAGCATTGACAGCGATTTTCATATTCGCTGCTCGAAATCCTAATATAACACGGCGACATGTTTACGATGCACTCGCACCGAGATATATGTGTAACACATATTCATACATATACATAAACACACACACATATGTATATCTATTCACACACACACACACAGCCGCTACTTTTACTGCATAGTTTCATGTGAATGCCTGCTGGCATGTTGGAAATCACAAAAAACAAACCCTTGTGTCCCGCTTACCATTTATATCCCCTAGACCTCTCTCTCCCTCTCTCTATCTCCCTGTCTCTCTCTGTGTGTGTGTGTGTGTGTGTGACTGTTTGTGCGTGCTCAAACATCCCAAAGGTGGGGCAATGGCAATGGCATTGCCACCATCGACACCAACTCCGCCAACACCGAAACATAAAGGCTAAATGGAACTTGAATGAGCGCCGAGTGGCACATGCTGCCAAGGTGAAAGATTGAAGCAGGAGGCGGAAGGCGGGAGGCGGACGACATTCCAACTCCTGCAAATAGTCAACAACAGCGACCACTGGACGCAGCACTTGAGTCATTTAGCGCTCGTTAAAATATAGCCAAACGGCCTAAGGTCTATTCAATTGGAAAAAACTCAATGGATTCCAATTGGAGCGACAAACAAGTACAATGGGAGCGAATTGATATATATCAAACGGAATCTTAGCCTTGAATTAAGTTAAATATTTTGGTATTTTTATGTGTTATTAGCTGAGTTATTTATTTGATAGATATGTATATATGTATAATAATATATTAAGCAGGAATTTATAAAAAAAAAAAAATTAGTAGATAGCTAGATATACATATATCAATATTTTAGCCAAAAATTTATTGTTGTAATCATTTGAAAATATTACAAAAAAAATAAAAAAATAATAAATAAAAAAAAATCAAAAGCATATATTTATTTGATAGATATATGTATGTATATTAATATTTTAAGCAGAGATTTATAAAAATGTAAACTATATGTGTCAATATTTTAGTCAAAAATCATTTAAAAATATTAAAAAAAAAAAAAAAAATAAATAAATTATAAAAAAAATAAATAAATAAATAAAAATAAAATAAATAGATAAATAAATAAATAATTCTTTGTTAATGTAAATAAAAAACTGTCAAGCTATCAAAGTTTAGATCTTTATACGTCAATTAAGAGTATATTTTGTTCTAAAAATATATTTATTAATATACAGACAAATATATTACTATTTTTATTATTTAATTTATTTTTTATTTTTATTTAATTTTTCTTTTTTTTAGATTTAAATAAAAAGAAAAACGTCAAACTGTCCGTTACTTAGAGTTTGATATCGCATCAAACTATACGATATTTAGAGTTTAGATCTTTATTAATCTATCAAATAAATGTTCTAAATATATATATCTTATTACTATTTTTATATTAATTTTTTAAAAATTTAAATAAAAAAAAGTCAAACTTTACGATATTTAGAGTTTAGATCTTTATTTATCTGTCAAATAAGAGTATATTGTGTTCTATATATATATATCATATTAATATTTTTATATTCATTTTTTTTTTTTTAAGATTTAAATAGAAAAAAAACTGTCAAACTATCCGTTACATAAGAGTTTGATATCGCATATCTCAGTCAGTTGTTCGTCTTGTTGTCATTTGCTGCCAAGTATTTGCCATATCAGCAAACAATCAAATGTTGTCAGCGACGGCTGCACAAACATTCGCCATAATCCAGAGTAAGATGTTCTTTTCGGACAGCTTGTCTTGGCCACGAATGCAAAAAGCCAACTGGCTGGACTGAACTGGACCAGAGACATATGCGAAGCCATTGAGCATTTGCTTGCCTAGCCTCGTTGCTTGAGCTGTTGTTGTATGTACATATGTGTTGCATGTCATATCTTCTATCTATATCAGTGTCACATTCATATCTTTACAAAATGGCGTACAGCGAGTCTTCCCACTCTCTCTCTCTCTCTCTCTCTCTCTCTCTCTCTCTCTCTCTCTCTTTGTGTGTGTTAAAGAGTCTTTGAACTTGTTTGCGAAAGGCAATGCCGGGAACTAACATGGAAACATTTCTTCTTTTTTTTTTTTGGGAAGGAACTCGAACTCTCTCTCTCTCTGTCTCTGTCTCTCTTTGCATTTACTGTGGCAGCTGTGATAAAAAAAATACAGGTGGGCAGGCAACTGTTCGTTCGCTGTCAACGTGCTGTTGCTTGCTGTGCATGTCTTTGTGGTTTTTCGGGCGCTTAACTATAACAACAAAACTTAACACCTTTTGATCGGCAGGCAGCGGCAAAGGCGTTGATAGCCGCGTACATACATATGTGTGTCTCTCTCTCTCTCACTCACTCTCTCACACTCTCTGTGCAGTGAATAAATTCCTTTAAGCTTGCTGAAGAGCTCGCACACATTCGTGTTGAAGCAGCATCGTTATTCATAAACTTAATGCCAAAAAGAGCATAATTTTCATTTTGCCTGCTTTTCGGTATGCTTTACACTCCCTTTGGGCATAGCGCAGTCCCCACTACCCAACAATTTATATATATATATATATGTATATATGTATGTGCTCAGTTTATATGCTAGCGTGTAAGACTTAAGTACACACGGCAAATAAAAGCCAAACATTGAGGCAGCAACAGCAGCAAAAACACCAATAAACTTGTACTTGTGTGAGCCAGCGGTAAGTGGGAATTATATAAACATATACATCAGTGAACAAACACTTTTACACACACACACACACACACACACACACACACACACACACACAGAGCATATAACATGCCACATACACGAAGCCAGCAGCTGGTAGCTGGCAGCTGTTGCTGCGTCTTATCAGCGCTTAGATCGACAACATGCCACATGCAACGCGACGTATGAGCAATATATATATAGAGAGAGAGAAACAGAGAAAGGGAGAGTGAGACAGAAAGAGAGAGAGAGAGAGAGCGCGCTAAAAAAGAGGCAGCAACAAAAACAAAAATGAAACAAGTAAAAGTCGACGCATAGCATATGTCTGTCTGTCTCTATAGAGCGGCTTGTCGGGGGCGTGGCAAGTAGTGCCTATATAAAGGCATAAAGGTCAAATGCTTTGAATGTGAGCACTACAAATAGTTGGGTCAAGTCAATCAAGGCCGATAAGATTTGATTGAACTTGCAGAGGCGAGAGCGAGATTTATGCTTTTTCTTTTCTATACCCTGAACCCATTGAAAATGGGAATTCAGGGTAGAATGTTTTTGTGAAAACGTATGTAACAAGCAGAAGGAGACGTCGCAGATCCCATAAAGTATATATATATTCTTGATCAGCACAAAAAAAAAGTTGATATAGCCCTGTCCGTCCGTCCGTATGAACGTGAAGATCTCGGAAACTACAAAAGCTAGAGAGCTGAAATTACATAAATACTCGTATCTTAGTTACGCAGTACGAGTTTATTTTGTTTTTTTTTTTTTCGATAACTCATCACATTTCTTAATTATCGATAAAAAATCGAAAATTCGTTAAAGTTTTTACGTTTTTCGAGCATAACTTCTACACCGTTTTAGCTAGAGACTTCAAATATTCAAATATATTTAGATAGATATTATGGATACGCAGATTTTGTAACTTTCAGATTTTAGATGCCACGCCCCCTTCGCCACCAATTTGTAAAAAAAACGTATTTTACATACTAGAGATTTGTAATTTGGCAAGTGGACAAATTTGAGTGCTTTTAGTATATTCTGAAAGTTTCATTAAGATAGTCCATCTAGAAATGGAGTTATAAGCGTTCAAAGTTCACCCCCAAGCCTGCGCAGTTAGCAGAGCACGCGCTTAAAGAAGAAGAGTATCATATTCAGGGTACTCAGGGTATCTCGTAGTCGCGCAGTCTCGACTAGAGCTTTCTTACTTGTTTTTATTTATTATTATTATATTATTTTTATTTATCCATTATTTCCCTTGGAACACACATATTATTACAGGTTAACAATTATTTTAAGAATTTATACATATATACAGGGTAGCTTAGTACTAGCTTATATTTGGAGTAAGAAGGTTTGCGAACTGGCGTCTTCTTAGCCTGCTGATGGGTCTTGGCGTGGACCTTCAGGTGATCATTGTATCGACTCGAGTGTCGAGGAGATTTGATCTTCCACAGTAATCAGATTGAGGTCTCTGTGTAGAACTGAGTTGCGAACGAACCAGGGACAGCCAGTCATGTGTCGCATAGCCTATGTGGATCTTGGTTAGATTTGTCTTGGCAGCGATTCTCCATATTTGTTCTTCAAGGGTAAAGCATTTATGCTTTCTGCCTAAGACGGGAGCTGCAGGTGCCTGCAATGGTTCGTTGACTTCAGTTCACAATGCACTTAAATAAATAACATAGTATATTAGCTAACTTCGTTGAGCTGATCAAATGGAACAGAAAAAAAAAAAAAAAAACAAATGGCAAAAATTAAATTTTCTCTATTTTTTTTGCATTTTCCTTTTTGGCTTTTTTTTCTCTTTTATTCTCGCCGCTGAGAGCAAATCGCTTGCGGGCCAAATGCATTTAAAGCGAATTAAATAAATTGCATTTGGCTGGCTAAAAGGCTCTCGCTCTCGGCCTTTATGAGTGCTGTAAAAGTGAAATGCATTGCAAGTTTGACTTTCAATTTTGCTTGAACTGCAATCGTTGGCTCAGAGGGTGGGCCCGGAATTCACATGCCCCAGTCATGCTCCGGCCGTACACTGGTCATGCCGTGCTGCTTGTCATATTTCAAATGGGAATAGCTGCTGCCAGGATAAGCTGCTTCTGTTTGGTGTTGAAGGGCGTGGCGTTCGCATCATTGGACGCGCGCCCCCTCGTCCCCCATCCCTTCATTCGTAATTCAATTATGCATTCCGGCAGCGTGTCGGGCATGCCTTCTGCTTCTCCGGCCGTACTTTCTGCCCGGACTTTCAGCCCCTGGCCACGGCTAGTGCTGGTGTTATGCTCGCGCTTTGCAATGCAACTAAAAAATTTCTGTTACATTCCGCATTCAGGTCATT